>JAIEZT010000084.1:2522349-2689849 GCA_019594935.1 Periophthalmus modestus | reverse complement strand
GATTGGAAATAAAAGTTATCCTACGATGCTATTTACCACCAGTTGTCAGAGGGTTTAGAAATAAGCAACTAATATTTCAGATCAACGCGTTTGTCATTCAAAGGATTTATAATCAGACTAAATAAAGTCAGACACGTGACCTGTTACAACATCCCAAACCACAGGCTACAATCCAGTGAAAAAAATGATGATGACTCATTCCTCAGATCTACAAATGAGCAAGTTGTTTCCAGTGTAATTGTGTCACTGCAGGACCCACTGACTCATCCAGGAGCTGGGAGCTGGTCATTGTTACTTAATTGTTACTATTTATTTATTTTTAGTTGCAAACTGTGCCTACGTTGCAATGTTGTTCTGCTGCTGTTGTATATATTTACCTTCAAGTATTTTATTTTATTTTTAACCATACCTTTTTTTAAACTTTATGCATGCCCTTATTCGTACTAATTCAGTGTTTTATGTTGCACTTTATCACCAAAGAAAGTAGTTTGTGAGCTGTGTTCACTAATAATGGCAATAAAAGTCTTCTGATTCTGATTCTATACAAGATGTAAGACAGTGTAAATGAAAGGTATGTCACCTGAATTCAATATAAGTACAGGAATATAGTAATCACACCACAATAGAAGTTTGAGTTAGCCTAATATTAAACTAATGGATTTGTTCAGATGATGAATACTGTACATGGCGTTCATTCAAAATTATTGTGTAATAGAGTGATAAATGTATTTACCTGTAGTAACCCAGCACTTTATAGTCGCTCCCCCTGTCTTTTGATTGTTTTCTTTTTTACATTGTGTTTTCTAATATTTGGCACATCTGTCAGTACGGAAGAGGTTATTACACATAGGTAGCAGTTTAAATAGTATTTGAAATGAGAATATTATAAAATACATCAACATAATCATGTTAATTGCTTTTGTGTTATGCTTGATCTTGCATTGCTCTCATCTTATTTGTTCTGTGATGTTTCTCTTTTTGCCTGTATTTTTGTTTTTTGTTTTTTTATCCACATGTTCTCTCTCTCTCAGCTGCAGGTGGAGGGATGAGTCTCTCCCCTGTGATTGGCACAGAGGTGCCAGAAACAGCCAATGGGGTCCTGACTTCAGCAGAGAATGGACCCCACACCTCAGTGAAGAGTCCAGGACCTGCTTTAAACAAACCCACGTGTACAGAGGAGAGAGACACAGACGAGGATATAAGACAGACTGACAATGGAACTGTTGTGTCAAACAATGAACAGACTGTGTTTAAAAATGAACAATCAGGTGATAAAAAAGGAATGGACCTACAGACTGCAGAGATAATCCAAAGAACAGCAGGTTTAAATATAAACACAGAAAGTGTAAATGAGGCCACAGACGCAGCAGAGCCTGGTGGTGCAGCTTCACGAGGAGACTTAGAGAGGTACAGCGATGGAGCGGAGGAGGAGGAAGAGGAAGAAGAGGAAGGAGAGAAGGAAAAACAGGATGAAGAGGAAGATGAGAAGAAATGGAGGGGCCAGCACACATCTGGGAGGATGCAGGGCCAGGTATGACATTCTGCAAAATTTTTTTTTTTTTTTTTTTGGTTTTTTTTTAAAACAAAAAATGTTTTATCCAGTTCCAGTATTGTGAAAATATTGTGAATTGTAAAAATTATTGTAAAATTTTATCATTACAAGTCACTTTCTTCAGCCATCTTTGTTACATAAAATCAATTATATTTTGACATTAGCATTTAAAGTACAGTATTAGTTGATTAGTTGAGCATTAGTTGATAGTGATTCCTTGGAAATAGTAAGTTAAAAACATACTTTGGGATATTGGACAGACTGACAAACTGCTCCGTAAAGCTGGTCACGTGATCGGCTATGAGCTGGAGGCATTTGTCACAATGAGGGACAGAAGGACACTGGACAAACTGCTCTCCATCATGGACAGTTCTGCTCGCTCTTCACTAGAGTATAGGGGGACAGAGGAGCGCATTCTCCAACAGGCTCTTACAGCTCCGCTCAGACAGTGACAGATACAGGACTACACTCAGACCATACGACTGTACAACAAGTCAGCCTTATGTAACAGATAACACTGTGCCAGGTCCATCACTGTTTCATCTTTGCTCTGTTTCTCCTTATGCTTCTCTTGTATGTAGCTGAGATATATTTTGTATTTACTATATTTTTATTTTTACTTATACATATATAACTGTATAAATATGCCTTATTTGACAGTAGTGTCTTGCTATTTTTCCTACTTATTCAGAATTTACTATTACAATTTATATTTTTGCTCTTTGTTATTGTATTATGTTGTGATGTGTGAGCTACTGTGTCTTTATATGTATTTTCCCAGTTTCGTTCATCCCACCAGTTCTCATCCTCCGCCCCTGGTCCCAGCTCCGCCTCCAGCCCCTCCCCTCCCCTTCTGGTGCCCTCAGAGGACCCCCCCTGCCCCCCTCACGTCATGGCCGAGGTGTGGGTGAGGAACGTGAGGGGCATGCAGGACAGTAAGAGTCTGGATGAGATCAGCCAGGCCTACGGAGGTAACGCTCTCTTCTATCGCACAGAATGAGGCGGGCATGTTTTTGTTGATCTAAGGGCTTTGTGTATTGGATTTGGAAAATATTGTAGCACACAGCAGCAGTCACAAGATGGGAGGGTGGCATCAGCACATTTTTAGTCTAGCAAGAAGTTCTGTCATCTTTTACAAGTCTGTTAGAAATAAGGGCACTATTTTGGCTTGATAAACATGGACTCAGTTTAAACTTGTTCAGTACAGTTTTTTTTTCTTTTACAAGCTTTTACTGTTGTTATTATAATCATCATAATAGTATTATTGAGGCATAAGTGTTAAATATATTTTTTTTAATCTTTTTTTTTTTTTTTTTTTACATCTTCTAGATAATTTTTGTGAATTTTTACAGCACAGCCGTACATGGTTAGTGGGAAAGTGTTTCCAGTCAACTGAGATACAGCACAGATGCATTATGATGAAGGAGTTCAGTTCAGTTCCTCGGTTAAATGTGCATTATGTAACTTTTTGGAGGATCCACCACCTGCTTGTCTCCATGGACGTATTATTGCTTTGCCTGGAGTGTTCCACAGTGTGGCATCTAGGGCTGGGCAATTACTGAAATTGTAATCAAGCTTGTGTCTAATAGTCAGTTATATGCTCATTTGTTTGTTCCACAGCTAATCCTGTGTTGGTAAAAGGATGAGTTTTGAAGTCAAATTCATACTTTTGGAGGAAGAATTTGTGCTATTTTTGTCTTAAAGGGCAAAGTCTGTATCATTTACAAAACATTTTTTATGCTAAGTTCAGAGTTGGTGGATTGGGACACACATTTCTATATTTTTTTTTTATGGATCACTAATTCACATACATAACATTTTTGTACATATGCGTGCTTTTTTTAAAATTTTATTAATTTTATAGTTGTAACAATTTTTAGCGTTATAAATTTTTTATGCTTTTTTATTTATTTATATATATATATATATTATATATATATATATATATATATATATATATATATATATATATTATATATATATATATATATTATATATATATATATATATATATTATATATATATTATATATATATATATATATATATATATATATATATATATATATATATATATATATATATATATATATATATATATATTTAAATTTATTATTTATTTATTTATTTTTTTTAATTAATTTATTTATTTTTTTTACGATTTACTGTCTTTTATTGTCTCCATTTGTCTGTGCAGCACTTTGGAAACTGTCATGTTTATAAAATGTGCTATATAAATAAAATGGATTAGATCTTGTGGAGAGGCAACTCGGCTCATAGTAAGAAGTGTTTTTCAAGGCACTTTTTAGTAGTAAAAACACCAAACTGAATTGGTACATAATTTTAATACTATACTGTGGACCATCAGTGGAGACAAGCATGAGTTGTACCCTTCACCATAAAAGTTAGCTCATAAATCCAGGAGTAATTATTTTTCCATCCCAACCCAGTCCTGATGGTGCCTTGGTGTGTAGGTTCAGGGGCGCGAGGAGGAGGCAGAGCAGGGCAGTCTGAAGGCAGGAGAGCCACCATCTCCTCTGCTCTGGAGCTGGAGGGAACAGTCAGTCATGAGGGAGACTTAACCAACTTCATCACAAAGAACCTAGAGCAGAAGATCAAGATGAGCTCCAAGCCCAGCCTGGACTGCAGCGACTGTGAGTACTAGTGGAGTAGAGCTCTGGGTCAGGACTATGTGTAGTTCAGTTTGATGCCACAGTGAAATTTACAACTCAGCATGGTCCCGATATTAAGTTTTTAATCCTTTTTTCTTTTCATGATTGAGTAATGTTTTTGTTGTTCAAATTTTGACCTTTTTTTTTTTCTCGATGTGTGCGAGTCTCTTTGAGTCTTTTTCACCTGGTTTAGTGATGATGATATGAATGATAGGGACAGATTTTTGCTTGTTGATTAGTCAGTGATGTATATTTTTTTATCAGTCAACGAGTCAAGTAATATGAGATTTGTTTAATACATTTTTAACAAAATAAAGGCTGATGCATGGTGACTGAAGGCTTCTGGATACAGCATGTTTTACTTATAAAGTGTGTTATTAAAGATCAGACATAGTATTTTACCATTTTAATTTAATAATGCCACTGTCTTTTTGATAAAAAGTCTGTTTGCATGTGTTTCAAAGTCTGTATGGTCCAGATAATGATTACAATGATCAAAATAGTCAACTAGTTACTTCTTTTTTTTGGAGTGAGTGAGTTGACATACCATTCAATGGGTCAAATGAAATGATTCCTATGATTACACACTTACTTGCACTAACACAGGTTTCTGTGCCTCCTGGGGATATTACATTGGCTTGTTGTACTGATTGAATAGTGTTGAGTCACCCTCATCTTTTATTCATCGGCTCAGACATCAGCTAACTGAGAATCAATGTTCTGTGTCTAGAAAAGGAAAAGACGTTTGTGTTTTTGTCAAATGTGAGAGGTTTAACAGTGTCATGTCTTATTCCAATTCATTAATTAGAGGAATAAAATTTTGTATGGATAAATGTTCTTTTACACCAATGTTAGTTTAATGAAATACAGTATACATCATTTTTTCTTTTGTTTTTTTAATACTTATACTTATTACTTTTTATAGTAATGAAATAATATGACACAGTAACTGACTGGAGAAACGGCAGCATTTTGGTAAAACTTGAACTTACTACCTGCTTTACTCTAGTCTGTTAATGTTTATTTCCCTTTTTTCCAAGTTGGATTTTTTTCTTCTTCTTCCTCTTCCATCATCTTCAATATGTTTTTTTGTTTGTTTGTTTTTTTTTTTCACACACTTCTCATGCCTCCTGACCTCCCTCTCTCTGTGTTAGCGGACTGCTCGGGGCCGATCTACCACAGCAGCCGCTCGGGGGGCCGCAGACCCGTGGACATCCCCCCCATCGACCCCTCGGTGCTGGTGGACCTGCACAGACACACGCAGGAAGTGGCCCAGAGTGTGGAGGCCATGATGAAGAGTCTCAACGGAACTATTCAGAATGTTAGATCCACTTTTGGTTTCGTTTGATCAAAATAAAGCACTTAAATTTAATTAGTTTCTCTCATGGTTTATTTCTTCTGTTTTTTCTCCAGATGACAGCGCTGAGTGTGGGCTACATTCAGACGTACAGGGACTCGGTGGACAGCCTCGGAGAGTCTGTGGACATGAGCATCAAGGTTAGTTTAAGCTTAAAGAGAATGGATTTTATTGAAAACGAATTAGAGCTGCCAGCGGTGCCAGGAATCAAAAAGAAGGGGAATGAAACAACACATTTATGTAAGTTTAGATTGAAATGAGCTCATGTCGCTTCCCCACATGTAATAACCTGAATATTTTCTATATTAGGATTATTTGTTTTCATTCACGTTGAGAATATATATTTAATTTCATATTATAAATACAATAATATTTCAATTTCGTAAGTTCATAAGATAGTTAAACATGCATTTTACATGATGTTAAAACATATAAATATAAAAATTCATGACTGATAAAAAGCTGAAAATACCCCCATAATAAATGTTTTTTGATTTGAGTGATGACGTGTGAGAAAAGAGCAAAGAGAGGCTCGAGAAGCGACAGTAGCTCAGTTGGTTGTTTGTCACTGATCCGAAGGTTGGAGGTTCAAATCCCGCTCTCAACAGAAACATCATTACTTGAGCGGTCAAATCCACTGACTCACAGGTTGGCGGTGCGATTCCAGCTCTCACAGATGAATGCTGTCGTTGTGTCCCAGTGTCTGTGTACACTGTGTATGTATGTGTGTGTGAATGGGTGAGTGGTTCCTTGATGTAAAGCGCTTTGAGAGCCTTGAAGCTGGAAAAGCGCAATATAAAAATGTGACCATTTACCATGTGCGAAAAATCAGAGACTGCACTGCAACAGCAAGAACAACTCAAAGAAGAAAAGCTCGTATGAAAATACAGAAACATTATGACAGGAGAGCAGATTCTGTGTACCATCTTCATAAATCGTTCTTTCATTTGAACATGGAAGTGAACAGACTGGTAGGATTATTCCACGTATTTTCCTCTGGATTTTTCATTGAGCTTCAACGAGCGGCGACATAAAACTGCAGCTTACATAACATCAAATCCAGTGCACTCTATTTTGACTTTATATCGTGGGGAAATTTTATGTTAATTGTATTTTATTTCGATTCCTAACAATTTTCCAAAATAAGAAAAGTCTAAACCGTATTTTTTATGTGTTTCTCGTTTGTGAATATTTTTACAGTGTTTGCTTTTACAGTGTACAAAGTTAGGAATAGTTAAAGGTACATTTCATACTGGTTTTCTTGGCATAATAATTATAATCCCTTGAGTTATTTGTTAAATTTAAAAGCTAGAATCACACTGTTACCCTAGACAAAAGTTTTATACATTGGAATATCTCATTTAGTCTTTGTGTTTTAAGTCTCTTTTGGTTTAACTTGAGGTTAAAGGAGTCTTGTATAAATTGGTTATTCCCTCATAGTAAAGAGCTGCTTGGTAAAAGAGTTACACACAGAATCACTGACTTTTAAAACATGAATCACAAAATAAGTGACTAGCAAGACTGCAGGTTCTACCCAGGAGTCTTTGTGTGGAGTTTGCATGTTTCTGCCTGTGTCTCGGTGGGTTTCTACTTGGTACTGCCCGATATTTTACCCCCGCAGCATTAAAGGGTGTGTCAAATGCAGAGAATATCACCTTTTTACCTTATTACTAATTCATTTTCAAACACAGGACTCCAAATAAACAGAAACCTCTTCACTAAAGTAGCATTGTTGTCTTGCACAGGGTATGTACACTCTGATGGCGCGCTGTGAGGAGCTGGACAGGTCCATGCAGCCCATCCACGGTTTAGCCGCTCAGATCCGGGACATCAAGCGCACTCTGGACGCTCTGGAGGCCATCTGTAAGTAACTTCACCCGCATCGGAGGTACCAACCCCAGACACCACCCATCTGAGAGGCACCTGGACAAATCCAACGAACCTGAGAGGCAACCAGGCTCCTCTCCCACCAAGCGAGGATGAGCTTGTGTCTGATTCTGTTTACTACGTGGAGTTTAAAGGGCAGATATTATGCTATTTTCTGATCTATGTTATAATGTCATTTCCTCATCACAAACAGACCTGGAGTTGTGTTTTGTTTCATTCACACATGTTTAACACACAAACCCTGCAGATTTAGGCTGAGTTCTTCTCTCACAAAACACTCTCTTCCACCTTGTGATGTCATATGGTAATACAGGAAGTGCTCCACTGTGTTTTCAAACTCCATACGCCTTCACAAGAATCATTCGGATTATTTCAGCCCTGGAATTGCCTAACTCTACTGAACTAAAGGTAAAAGGAGCTGTTAACTTAAACTACAGCTTCATGACATCACAAGGTGGAACATTTTGAGCTTTAGAGATGTAGACAGACTAATAATGCAGCGTTGACATATGTGAATGAAACAAAACACGACTCCAGGATGTTTTTGAGGAGGTAGCAGCATTATAACATGGCTTAAAGCTCAGAGTCTATGTTGCGTAATGTAGGACCTTTTAGTTCTACACCTCAGCTCTTGATCCTAAAATGGAAGAATTTGCCATCCATTACTTGGGAAATATTGCACTATGCTCTTCTTGGTTTAGAAGAGACTTGTCTGAACTCTCAAGACTTTTGCACAAAATATATTTTTTAACCTTATGCAACACAATTTCTCCAAGTGAAGTCCACATCGAGTTTGTCTTATTGTCTTCTGTGTTAATTTATTCTCGGCATGTTTCTATGTGCCAGACGTTTTCAGTTTGATTTTTTTTTTTGGTTTACGTCCAAGTGACACTGGAGCTTTTGCAGGTACTGAAAACTAGTATTAAATTGAGAGGCCAATCTCAAATGAACGAGTACATCCTTATAGGGCTGCATGATATGACAAAACTATGTGGTATTTGATAAAATATTATTGCAATATTTTAATATACTTCTCAGCAAGTTCAGGTAAATAAAAACCTAAAATCCCTTAATTTACAAACTGTATCTAAACAAAAACATAATAGAGACTAAACCAAGACCAAACCAAGTCTAATGTAGGACTTAACAAGGAAAATCAGGAATAAAATCTGCATTTCGCCCATTTTACTTTAGTAGCACAATTAATTACAGTAAAATAGAGAACTTTGCGGTGCAGTATATTCCTATTTCCTGCGATATGAAGTATTGCGTCGACCAATATTGCAAGATCGATACTTTTACGATATATTGTGCAGCCCTAAACCTTCTATACAGTATAATTTATTATGACTTATTTTTGTTATTTAACATTTGGTAAATTGGCAGAATGTGGATATTTTTCAACTTACATCCAAACGTGTAAAGTTTAATTTGACTAGATATTGGCCTCAAACGTGACAACTTGAGTGTTCTGGATTTTAAAGATTGTTATTCGTCATTATTATTACAAAACAACATGTTGACTGAGACCTTGAATTTTAGCCCCTGAAACAGACACGTTTCCGTTCGTGAGCACAGCAGCTGCATGTCCATTTTGTTGTTACTGCCGCAAACATCACCAAGTCCATAAAAACTCCACACTGCACCACAGCTTTGGCCTGCTTTCTCCTCACACCAGTTTGAATCTAAAAGACATATCTGCATGTCTACTCTTGACTTCTGAGAATAATATTGTAATTTAATTGTGAATAATATAAAGTCCTGTATGACTGATTCTCGTTGTACATGTAATGCATTTGTGTAAATAATTATACCTGTAACTCTGATTTAGATACACTTGTCTCTGTATATTTTAATTAAGGACAAATAAATTTGCAAACGTTACACATTATGTTGGTCAGGATTTACTCTTTACCCAGTTTAGGTCTGCTCTAAAGGTGCACTGTGTAACTTTACTGTTAGAGGGTGATCACCTGTCTCCATGGAAATGTTACTTGCCCTGAATGTTCCACAGTATAAACTTGCTATAGCCTGCATTTATTAAATTACAGGTGTTTTCTACCAAAAAAATCCCTTTAAAAACTCACATTCTTACAGTGAGCGTGGAAAATGTGGAAAATCCCAAGCAAAGCAAAAACATCTCCATGGAGACCAGCAGGTGACAGATCTTCACCCAAAAATATTACACAATTCACCTTTAACTGCATCTTTATGTCGTCTTTTTGGTTTTGTTTTTGGCTGGTTTAGCCTTGGTGCGTCCTGCATTCTTCCTGATTGAGTCATTTATTCTATTTTTGGTTTTATTTCCTGATTAGTCCTAGTTTAGACAACTTAATAAACAATTTAATATGTTTTTTTATGCAGGTGCAGTTATGTATGACACAGGCAGAGGGCGCTGTGTACCAACTTTATGGATGGTTCCTTTTTTTTCTTTTTTTTTTTCTTTTTCTTGCCCCTTTAGACCAACTTCACAAACAAGGACTAAACAGGAAAACATCACAGTGACAGTTCTCTTTCTAAGTCTTAATGTGTCTGTTTTATCCTGAATTATCACAAATGACTCTTTAGTGTCTGACACCACAACACCGTTAGAGATCCTCCAGTTCTTTTATTTTTCATATTTACAAATTTTACAAAACTATTGCTTTCAAAATTGTACATATAAACAAAAATATTTTAAACACACATATAACAAAAACAAAACTGTGATTTAATAAGTAAATCTGGCAACATGTGTCTCATTAAACACATTTGATTTCACTGAGAAGTTTTCACTGCCTCAGAAAGAGAAACTGTTCATTAATATTTGGCAAGTTTGAGACGATGTGTTGCTCAAAGGCACATTTGAGTTGTGGGTTCAGTTACTTTCTACAGTGAACTTAAAGTGCATATGACAGGTTTTTTGTTTTTCTAATTATGAATTGGTTTGGTGGGATATTTCCTGTGGTAAATATGTGTCATACTGGAGTTTTACATCAGTTTAGTGGCAGCACATGGAAATAAAGTTAAAACATGGAATACCTCTTCCCTCCGCATCAACACGGAACATTTCATCCAAAATACAGAGACAATTTATGCACAAGGTGTTTGTGGTAATTTAAACCTTAATTTAATTGAACCACATGTAAGATTTTGATTTTAAATTCCATAAACATGACGTATCCTGTATCATGTGTCCGAGGTATGAGCCAAACATGTTCAGTTCTTTTAAGAGTTATAACAGAATGCTGATTTATTCTTAATTGCAAAAACACTGGACATGATGGACAACTTGTTTATGTTTTAATTTGGTGTTTTGGTTCTTAAGACGACCAAACAGATTCAAGCAGAAGCAGAATCTTCTGAACTTTACTCGAGTCTCTCATTTGTGTTGCCAGTTTTGAGGTTAAAATCCAGTTGGTTTAAACCTAAAATGCCTCTCTGATCTGAATCGTCTCTGTCTAAACTCCATCACCTGCAGAACAGTCATGAATCAGTGCTAGTGCAGCGTCTGCAGCTGAGGGAGTGAGCTCTGGAGGTTCTGAGCTTCCACATGAGGCCTGTCCGTGTATGAGCAGGAGTAAAATGTTTGTTTCCTCCATCTGCAGGTTAAAGCTCTGACAGCCCAGGTTCAGATGTGAACTGTAAGAGCGCAGGGAACATACAGTCCCTTTAACAAAGCGCTATACATTTTATTTTCCGGGGTGGCTCGGGCATCTGCTCAGGATGTCTCCTGGACGCCCCCTGGGGAGGTGTTCATGTTCCACCATGGAGGAGGCCCCAGGGAAGTGTCTGGGGTGAGGGAAGTCTGGGAGTCCCTGCTTTAGACTGCTGCCCCCGCGACCCGGCCTCAGATAAGAGGAAGAAAATGGATGGATGAATTTTATATTCATTAATAACTATAATTATTGTGTAATTTAGAAGTTTTAGGCTGCTGGTTAACAGTGATGGAATAACCTTGCTGCCCCTGTCCAGCCAGGAAGTAAAATTATACATTTTATTAAAAAAGAAAAAATAACTATGGCAGATTTTAACTTTAATTTGGTGAAATGAACACTCTGTCATATGCACTTTAAACACTTCTAATTTTGGGCGTGCATTTTGTTAAATAACTTTTCATTCACATTACCGTATTTTCCGGACTACACAGCGTACCTGATTAAAAGCCGCATGCTTTAATTTTACGAAAAAAAACTTGTACAAGCCGCACCGGATTTTAAGCCACAGGTATCCCACATAGTAATATGAAAAATTAGCTCAAAAACGTTCATTTGCGAGGGACTAGTGCAGTTTTGCATGTTTTTTTTACAGCATATGCAGGCGCGTGTTCTGCGTCCTGATTGGCTAAAAGAGGTGCAGTGTCTCCTGTACAGGACAGAATACGTTCAGCCAAATTGCGCCTCCGACTCTGGACGCGTCCACGAGAGACTTTACATGTGAAACAACATAAAGGAGGAAAATAACATGAGGACGACAGCAGAATAAGTTTAACAAGGAACAAAAAGGGCTGTAACCTGCGGATGAAGTCTGCTTTAGTTTGTGGATCAGTGACTGCAGGAAAAAGAACATTACGAGACATTACAGCAGCGCCAGGACGAAGAGGCGGAGACAGAGGAACTGAGAAATACAACTGCAGCCACACAACACAATACAGTCCAATAGTTGTGAGAGTGGCTAGATTGATCATACAGTTTCATTGGACCTCTGTGAACTACTCATCAGTTTTATTGGTCTACTGTTGCTGGGCAAAATGTTTTTGGCGCCACAGAAAAAAAATAATTTATAAGCCGCACTGCACCATAAGCCGCAGTGGTTAAAAAGTAGAAAAAAGTAGCGGCTTGTAGTCCGGAAAATACGGTAGTTTGTTCTTCATGTCATGAGCAAAGTCCCAGCAGAAGCAGCAGCAGGACCATGATCCCTGAAGGACTTTTTATCTCTCCTTTGTCCACTGGCGTTCCTAAAGTTGTCCTCGGACTTACACTTCCTCCTTTCTCCTCGTTCTGAGCCCTGTAGGCACCCGTCGTTGTGGATATCCCGTCTGAAACAGTGGGCAGTACATCCAGCCCCCTCCCCACACTGTCCTCTCTCTTGCCCACAGAAGGAACCCCGTCTTTGGGCGACTGCTGGTCCGATACGTCCCGGTCGGCGGAGGAGAACCACTGACACTGGAAGTCCCTTTTCCACAGCTCTGCAGGGTCCGGGTCAGGTCTGAGGGACGGGTCAGGTCTGAGGGACGGGTCAGGTCTGAGGGATGGGTCAGGCTGGTCTGTGGCTTCATCAGACTGGACACAAAGAGAGAAAGAGATGAATTAGGATTGAACTAAACATTAAGTAAACGTTTTTTGCTACTAAATTGTGTATATGGTGTTTGTCTACTGCAGTTTTAGTGGAAAGTAGAGCTGCAGCTTTGTGGTCAAAGTGTCAAAGTGTGTGCTCAGTGTGTGTGTTCAGTGTGTGTGTGCTCAGTGTGTGTGCTCAGTGTGTGTGTGCTCAGTGTGTATTTGCTCAGTGTGTGTGTGTTCAGTGTATGTGCTCAGTGTGTGTGCTCAGTGTGTATGTTCAGTGTGCGTGTTCAGTGTGTGTTCTCAGTGTCTGCTCAGTGTGTGTTCTCAGTGTATGTGTTCAGTGTGTGTGCTCAGTGTGTGTGTTCAGTGTGTGTGTTCAGTGTGTGTGCTCAGTGTGTGTTCTCAGTGTGTGTGTTCAGTGTGTGTGCTCAGTGTGTGTGTTCAGTGTGTGTGTTCAGTGTGTGTGCTCAGTGTCTGCTCAGTGTGTGTTCTCAGTGTATGTGTTCAGTGTGTGTGCTCAGTGTGTGTGTTCAGTGTGTGTGCTCAGTGTGTGTTCTCAGTGTGTGTTCTCAGTGTGCATGTTCAGTGTGCGTGTTCAGTGTGTGTGCTCAGTGTGTGTGTTCAGTGTGCGTGTTCAGTGTATGTGCTCAGTGTGTGTGTTCAGTGTATGTGCTCAGTGTGTGTGCTCAGTGTGTATGTTCAGTGTGTGTGTTCAGTGTGTGTTCTCAGTGTCTGCTCAGTGTGTGTTCTCAGTGTATGTGTTCAGTGTGTGTGCTCAGTGTGTGTGTTCAGTGTATGTGTTCAGTGTGTGTGCTCAGTGTGTGTTCTCAGTGTGCGTGTTCAGTGTGTGTGCTCAGTGCGTGTGTTCAGTGTGTGTTCTCAGTGTGTGTGCTCAGTGTGTGTGTTCAGTGTGTGTGCTCAGTGTGTGTGTTCAGTGTGTGTTCTCAGTGTGTGTGATCAGTGTGTGTGATCAGTGTGTGTTCGTAGTGTGTGTGTTCAGTGTCTATGCTCAGTGTGTTGTGGATCATGATCCTCTTACAGAGACTAGAGGACTGGGTGGGCATCTCTGGTACAGCACTAAACTGGTTCAAGTCCTATCTAGAAAACAGGGAGTTCTTTGTTGAAATTGGAAAATGTGTCTCAGATAAATGTCCCTGAGCTGTGGGGTGCCCCAGGGTGTCATTTTGGGACCCCTGCTGTTCAATCTCTATATGCTGCCGATAGGTCAGTTATGTACGCAGCAACAATGTGTGTCCTACCACAACTCTGCAGAGACACTCAGATCTATGTCTCACTGCAGCAGGTGAATCTGGACCAGTGGATTCACTCTGACACTGCATCAGATCAGTGTGTGGATGAAAACAACTTTCTCCAGATAAACTCAGACAAGACTGAGGTCATAGTCTTCGGCCCACAGTGTGTTAAAGAAAGTGTCAGCAGTCACCTCCAGTCTCTTCTCTCTAAACTTCAAATCAGGCTAGAAATCTAGAGGTAATAATGGACTCAGACTTGAACTTTAACAGCCACATCAATAACATCTGCAGCTTTTTACCACCTAAAAAACATTGCAAAAATCAAAGGTAAACTGTCAAAACCAGACTTGGAGAGAATTATCCTGCATTTGTCTCCAGGAGGTTAGACGACTGTAACATCCTGCTCACTGGCCTCTCCAAACGAGCCTTAAGACAGAACAGTACATCCAGAACACTGCTGCTCGGGTCCTGACCAGAACCAGGAAGTACTTCACACATAAGTCCTGTGCTCAGGTCTCTGCACTGGCTTCCTGTAGCTCAAATAATAGACTTTAAAGCAGCTCTGCTTGTGTACAAGTCTATTCATGGCTTAGGTCCAAAGTACATCTCTGACATGTTAGTGTCATATGAACCATCTCACACTCTGAGGACTTCAGGGACCGCCTCCTGCTGTTCCCAGTCAGTCAGGACTAAACATGGAGAATCAGAGTTTCAGTTTTATGCAGCTAAAACCTGGAACAGTCTGAAGATGTGAGACAGGCCTCGACTTTGACAATGTTTAAATCCAGGCTCAAAACGGTTCTGTTTATCTGTGCATATGACTGAAAAGTTTTTATTTTTATTCTGTTTTAATGTCAATTTTATGATGATTATTTGTGATTATTCATGTTTAATTTGTGTGATTTTAATTTCTTTCTTATTCTGTAAAACACTTTGAATTACCTTGTGTACGAATTGTGCTGTACAAATAAACTTGCCTTGCCTTGTGTGTGCTCAGTGTGTGTGCTCAGTGTGCGTGTTCAGTGTGTATGTTCAGTGTGTGTGCTCAGTGTGTGTGTGTTCACTGTCTATGCTCAGTGTGTGTTCAGTGTGTGTGTTCAGTGTGTGTGCTCAGTGCATGTTCAGTGTGCGTGTTCAGTGTGTGTTCTCAGTGTGTGTGTTCTGTGTACGTGTTCAGTGTGTGTGCTCAGTGTGTGTGTTCTGTGTACGTTTCAGTGTGTGTGCTCAGTGTGTGTGTGTTCAGTGTGTATGCTCAGTGTGTGTGCTCAGTGTGCGTTCAGTGTCTATGCTCAGTTTGTGTGCTCAGTGTCTATGCTCAGTGTGTGTGTTCAGTGTGTGTTCTCAGTGTGCGTGCTCAGTGTGCGTGTTCAGTGTGTGTGTTCTCGGTGTGCATGCTCAGTGTGTGTGTTCAGTGTATGTGTTAAATTTGAACACAATTCTTGCATTACTGCCATTTTAACATGTGAAAATATTCAAAATGGGCAAAAATCTGATGTTTAAATTTGCTCAAGTGCTACACACTCGTGTGTTAAACTTATCTAATCACGTCACAACTTAATGCTACACATGTTTGTGTTAAGCTCATTAGTCAATCACGTTACACCAGTGTCGTGTCGTTCAGGCAATCAACACAAACAGAGCTTCTCCAATAAAGTCTAAAATCTTTGTGTGTCAAAAGTATAATTAAACTGTTTCAAAGTAAATCCAAATAATCCCTTTCACTTCTGCGGTTCAGAATGTCTCATTAATGTGTTTTATTCGTGCTCCACAGAGACCACACTCTGCACATGGGAGTTTACAGCCGGAGAGGCCAGCAGGTCGTTTCAGAGGCGTGTGCGTGTGCACCGAGGACAACAGCCAGCTCAAACAGCGCTGAATAAACCCCACGGAGGAATCGAATCTGAGGAGCTGCTGACGTTGGCCCTAAATGCTTCACTGCCGCTTTCTCTTTTTAAGATCGTAAAACTAATGGCAAAAGACGAAGTTTAAATCTGTCAAACTAATGTCAATGCTAGTGTGAGTTAGTACAGAAATGTAGAAGTAGAATCAGTACCAAACCATTTAAAACTCCTGAAGGAAGCTTTCTCTGTAAACTTTATTCGCCAACACTTAGAAATGTGCTCAAGAACAGCTGACGACAGTTACAGATGATACCAGAGCATTTGAGAAATAGGGTGACACAGTTTTACCAGCGTTAAACCACTTTAATATTGGCCATCGCAGGTTCGGTTTGCCCTGGTGGTTTCAGAAAACACAGCCTTTACTTACATATAGTGAAAAAAGTACTGTCTGGATTATTAATGTCAAAGTAACGTTAAAGCTGCTGGAAATGTTTTCTGTAACATTTTCAGACGAGGGGACTGGTTCCTCCAGGTCTCTGGTGATTTTTGTCCTAGATTACAGCGAAATGAACACCACTGCTGAGCTTCTTTATTGCAGCAAATGCTCTACCTTATTGGTAAATTGTCCATAAAATGTTGTTGACTTGACTTATTTGCAGTTGAAAATGACAGTGTTCTTACCCAATCTAATAATCAGGACAGAATTATTTACTTAAATATACCTTTTGTTTTGTTAGGCATCTACCTTCTACCTTCATCTTCCTTCAAAAACATCAGTGACGGCCAAGAGATGGACAAAAGGCAGTTTGAAATCATTTATCTCAGACATCAAACGGGTAAAAAAAGGTTTTTCTCTGAAATTTCAACAATCCCTCCCTGAATAATGCACTTAGCCCTGAATCATTAAGTCGAGGTTTGGTTCTGTTGAAATTAAATCCATTGAAATGAAAAGAAGCACAGTTTAGTCACATTTATAGCAAATGTAGGTGGGACAGAATAAGGTCAATAGAAACGTGGTTGGAGTGGGTGGAGTTTGGGTGTTTAATCCCACTTTAAATCTTCTTATTGTCATTTGGCATAATAATAATAATCATTAAAGTTGCCTCAAATGGAGGAGTTCACGTATCTCAGGGTCTTGTTCACGAGTGAGGGAAGGATGGAGCGTGAGATTGACAGTTGGATCGGTGCAGCGTCTGCAGTGGTGCAGTCGCTGTATCATCTGTTGTGGTAAAGAAGGAGCTGAGTCTAAAGGGAAACGATCTCGATTTACCTCAATCTACGTTCGACCCTCACCTATGGTCAGGAGCTCTGGGTCATGACTGAAAGGACAAGATCGCGGATACAAGCGGCAAAAATGAGTTTCCTCCATCAGGTGTCTGGACGCTCCCTTAGAGATAGGAAGTTTCTGTTCTCAATTTTGAACCTTAAATGAAGAACATTCCCTTCTCTCGCTCTGGTGTTGAACCACGACAGATAAATGGACGATAGAAAAGAGCTGGAACCAGTTTAAAACAATGCACATATGTTGCTTTGCTGGCGCAGTGGCTGAGGGGGTAGAACTCTCACCACACAGGCTACGGGCTCGACTCCGGTGCCTTTCTGTATTGCTGAATTTGCATGTTCTCCTTGTGTTTGAGTGGGTTTCCTCAGGGCAGTGTGGTTTCCCATCAGCCCAAAACAGCAGGCCAGACTCTGCTCGCTGACAGGTTGCCCAGCGGCGTTGAAGGACGGACCAAATGCAGAGGACAAATTTCCATATGGGAATAAAATGTACCTTAACCCTAACTTACAAACTGTGACACGAGGAAGTATGCATTTAAATCTAACTAGCTCCTATCTGTCTGAGAGAAAAAAAAGAAAAGTTGGCAGTTTTATGTGAATGTGTGGCCAAATATCTTGTGAACTATTAGAATTGAACCGATTCCCATGCACTGCGCACTGTCTATAGCATTAAAACTTACCAACAGTAGTTTATTATCAGCATGTTCTGTCTACAGCATGTTCTGTCAGTGGAAGGCTTTATTTTAAATTGACAAGATGATGCCATTTTCCCTCACAGTTTCCCATCTCTTTTACTTCACCGAATGCATGAATGTCCATGCAAGAGCGAGAAATATGGCTCTGAAATCAATTGGTTTCAGATGACTCACAGCTCCCCAAAATCCAGGTCACTACCAACATACGCCACGCTTGTTACCACACACAAAAAAAGCTTTCAGCCAATCAGAAAACACACAAGAGCACATTTGTTAGATCAAGGCAATCGATATAGTTAGAAATAGCTTATCTATCGAAAATAATTGATGTGTTTTGCTTTGTGACTTTAATATTTTAACAGTCTGTTTTGGTCCACTGCTGCTCAGTTTCCAAGTTCAAAGTCAGCTGTGAATCAATGTGTGATGCTTTGAAAATGTTCTTTTACTCCATCTGCTCCAAAAAACTGACTAAATACACAAAATATATAAAATATGAACGGAAAAAAGACAGACTTATGGGTAAATTACCAGCAAATACTCATAACGTGTGGGTCTCCAGCATGTATCATATACTGTGTCATTTTTACAAAGTTGTTTCTCTCTTAAGTTTTCTTTGAGCAGTGCTGGGAACTGAGTGATACGGTCTGAATTTCACAATAAAAGCCCCAAAGCAGCAGGAGGTAAAGCGCTGGAGGCTTTACATTTGAAAGGACTTGAGATTTAAAGAGACGGCGCAGCTTTAACCAAAGACTCTGCAGATAAGGAAGAAGATAAAGTCATCATGGAGATAGAGATATAAAAGTCAGGGTGTTATTTTGGACTTTTGGGAACATCTTTTAATATCTACACTATATTAATCGTGGTGATGTTGTTGCTTTGCCTGGAATGTTTCACAGTATGGCATTAAACAGATCCTTCATAGTGGGTGTTTTTGGAGACTCATATATTGTAAATCCCAGGACACTGTCTGCATTTTCTCCATGGAAACAAACATGAAATATCTTCCACCAGAAAAATTCCACTGTGCACCTTTAAATACATACCTCTAAAACCAGTACCATTAAGGTCAGTATTAACCAGCTGCACATTTGTTGTTGTTTCTTAGGAATTGTGACCTCAAAGCAGGGTTTAATTCAAGGTAATGTATTCTATCCATCCATTTTCTTCCATCTATCCCATTGCGGAGGCAGCAGTGTAAGCAGGGACTCCCAGACTTCCCTCACCCCAGACACATCCTCCAGCTCCTCTGGTGGGACCCCAAGGCGTTCCCAGGTCAGACGAGAGACATAGTCCCTGTGTCCTGGGTCTTCCCCGGGGCCTCCTCCCGGTGGGACATGCCCGGAACATCTCCCCAGGGAGGTGTCCAGGAGGCATACTGAACAGATGCCTAAACCACCTCAGCATCCTCTACTCAAAGCTCCTCCCATGTGACTGAGCTCCTCACCCTGTTTCTAAGGGAGAGACCCATTTCAGCCGCTTGTATCTGTGATCTTGTCCTTTCGGGCCATTACCCAGAGCTCATGACCATAGATGAGAGCGTAGATCGACGTTAAATCGAGAGCTTTGCCTTTTGACTCAGCTCCTTCTTTGCCACAACAGACGATACAGCACCAGCATCACCGCAGACGCTGCACCGATCCACCTGTCAATCTCACTCTCCATCCTTCCCTCACTCGTGACCAAGACCTTGAGATACTTGAACTCATCTACTTGAGGCAGAGACTCACCACCCACCCAGAGATCTATTCTGTTGTATTCTTAAAGTTATACTGTGGGACATTAACGCATAAACAAACAAGCCACCAGTACCAAACACATCCATAATCTATAAAAGACACAATCTTTTTAATAAACATAACAAATGATGTGTGTGTTTTTTTTTTTGCATTGCTCAAAGTACTTGTACAAACACTTCATAAAAACAAGCTGTGCCTAAACCAAACATCTCAGTGGAGAGTCAAGTCTGCGGAGAGGCGAGCTCATAGGGGGTAAATCAACACTCATGATGAAAGACATGCTAGCATTTCAGTCTACTTCAACTGAACTGGATAAAAACATGAATCAGTGTGGAATGTGTGTGACAAAAGCCGCTTTGTGTGTGCTGTTCTGTACCCTGTCCTCTGCGTCCTGGCTGTTGGACGGGAGGTGCAGATACGTGGGCTTGTCCTGCTCCAGTCTCACACATCTGCCTCTGTTCTGACACAGAGAGGCCGAGCACAGTCTGGAGGCAGCTGTCACATTAGACACATAAGGACCCAGCACAGAGGAGGTGAAGCGGCGCAGCTCCTCACACTCTCTCTGAGGGGACACAAGGACAGGACAGTCAATACCAGAGCGCTAGCTGAGTCACTGAGGTTTTGATGACCATTATAATGCACATCAACTTGTGACATACACACATGCACATTTGTACCTCAGTCTTTGGCTCAGTCTTGTCCCAGATGACGATTCCAGCTGTTCCCAGAGCGGCACTTTCTCCAATGGTTGTCACCAGGTCACTCTGAAAGTATAGAAAGATCTTACATTTTACCCTTGTATTACATATTAACAGAGTTGTATGTTATTGACCTTATTCCGCCCCGCCCACTTTTTCTGTAAATGCAACTAAACCGCGCTTTCTTTGTAGTAGCACTTTCGGTTAAGTGGAAATCCTGTTCTTTTCAATGGAGAATTTGGGAAAAGTTTCAGCGCTAAAATATTATACTATAGGTTGGTTTGCGTCAAATGTTCACAACTCAACTCTGCACCAATTCTCTGGGAAGCTTTAAAAAGGCTCTATAGTCCCTTTAGAACTTATTTCCTTTTTGCGATCCACATACATTGTTTTCTGCGTCCTGATTGGCTAAGGGACTGTAGACCATTGTCCATCAGTCTCCTCTGTGTCTCCTGTACAGTACAGGATGTGTCAGACAAATTTACATAAATGTTTGATCGCAGTGTGACTCTGAAGTGCTGTATGTTTGTAAGTTTTCTCCCCGACAAAAACCACAATGTCGATGAAAAGTTCTGCACCGACAAATTTCAGAAACATTTTGGACTGTGCACGGAGAGGCGCCTCTGTGGATACCACTGGAGCAGAGGCACGAGAACAACACACGATGATCTTTAAAAAGATCATCAAGGAAGAGGGAGATAATATACGAAGGTTTGAACTTTGAGAGTGTTTAAACAAGAGAGAAATGTGAGAAAATGTTAATATCTGTGTGAGAAAAGTGTATAAAGTGTGTGGTGAGGGGGTTTACAACTGCAAAACATATAGAATAATTGTAAAAAATAAACCTGACTACTTTGCAGTTTTTGCCTATTGCGGTTTATTTTTAGAAGGTAACCCCCAAGATAAACCAGGGACCACTGTACTATAATTTACCAGAGATAAAAAAGTGTTGGTGGAGGTGTAGACACTTCTGACCAGTGGGAACACAGGCAGGTCGTCTGAACTTCCTCCTAAAGACGCCACTCTCAGGGCTTCTCGAATCTGATTGGACAGAAACAGAGCTGCTCCTCGAGTCCCACCCTAAAAGTGGAAATAAACATGGTTGTTACTTTATTTATTATTATACTTCAAGTTTATTTTTTTGTACATATGAATTGGGTTGAAAAGAGCTTGTTGTATTTTTATATTCAAACTGGTTCATGAGAAAGGTCAGTTCAATCTGGGGTGTAGCAAAGTAAAATTCTTTATTGTACAGGAGTTTGTATGCATTGTAATACAAAACACATTGGTATTGGTATTGGACTGATATAGTAACTTGTCATACTATTACTTGATATGGTATTGAAACAAAAATGACTGGTATTGCTCTTCACTAACTCCAAATTCACCTGGAAAACACTGGAAACAAAAAGCCTCTACCTCTATTGTGATTGAGACCCACTGTGCTAGACCAGAGCCAGTTCCCACACTGCACCTGTATCTTCTCCAGAGTGAGCAGGGGGTAGATGGCGTTGCTCCTCCTCCACAGCCACAGTAGCTGGTCATTCAGACTCCTCTCCTCCTCGGGACACTCTCCTGTGTAGTTGGATAGTGCTGTTTGAGCTGGAGAGCCATTAGAACAGCTGGGGTACGGACACATCCCCCACAATGCTTTTGGGCGTGACCTCTGGACCTCCCGCAGAGTTTCTGTCATTACGGATTGAGCAGAGGCCTCAAAGTCCACCTGAGGAACAGAGAAGTGAGGCCAGCTGAGGACGGGTCATTAACACGGGAAAGACAGAGTCTATTTTTTATCACTGATCTTTGAGGGGACAACATGACCTGAAACAGCACATTTATTGAAACAAGGGTAATATTTTGTGTTAGCATAAGCTCAAAATGTTTGGTGTCAAACTCCAATAAATTCTCAGCCTGAATAGAATACCAAATAAACCAGAGATTTGTTCACCAGTGTGGACCAAGCAGACAAAGCTGACCCTTGGGTGGATGTAATTTAAATGGACCGTTTTCAAGAATTGGATTTTAAATTTGATGACATATTTGTGTCCCAGGATACAAGGTAGCTCAAATATATATAGCTTCAGTAAACAGTTGTAATGCTGATTAATTCTTAATTACAAAAACACTAGACATGATGTCCAAGTAGTTTATGTAATCCAATCAGACAGCAGAATGAATCTCACATGAGTGTCTCATTTGGGTTGCCAGTTTCAATGCTAAAATCCAGTTGAAAATACACCTAAGAAAACTCTTTGATCTGATTTCTCACTTCCTAAACCCCACCACCTGCAGCCAATTATTAATCAGAGCTAGTGCAACTTCTGCAGTAAACAAATTATGACCATTAACCCCTCAGACATTCTTGGGGCAATCAATTGGAAAAAATTTCATAGTTAAGTTTCTTCAAATATTTTTACTGAGCGTAGTTGTACATATAACATATTGCTCTCCACCTATAGTAGAGTATTTGACATAATACAATTCTATAACACAACACAACCTATTGAATAAACTACACACAAATATCCCAGACTACAAACTCTACAATAAAGCCTCACCTTGGACCACCTCTCCAGTTCCTGCTTGGTCCAGTCTGGGAAGAACCTTCGGAGCAGTTTCTTGGTGGCGTTCTGATACAGCCCCTGTTTGCCCACTCTCCTGCTCCACTGAGGGGCCCACTCCTGCCAGCGCACCACCCCCAGACCCAGGTACCTCGGGGCGGGCAGAGCAGTCTCCACGTCCCCCTGCGTCTTCTGAATGTGCAGGTCCAGCTTGGTGTGCTGAGGTAGCCCCCCATTTACTGGATTGTCCTTATCTAGAAAATACGGATAATTCCCCAAAGTGTCCTCGTAAAAAACAGCTACACGTCCCTCTGGTTCGATCCCGAATGATCTGAAGTCGAGACGGTTGGAGCAAGAAGAGTCTTTGATCCCCCAGAAGACGATAAAGGGTTGTCCAGACAGCAAAGGAGGGCAAGCAGGTCTGGGTGGCCCCGCATGGGTTATATTGACAAAGGAGACCAAGAAGAGCAGCAAAATAAGTGACAACAAAGGCTGGAGATGTGAACTTAAACATGATCTAAATAAGGTATGAGGTCGAAGAGTTCTTGATTTTGGTTCTTTAACTGTTGATTGGCCTAGTTCTTGTTCAAACTTGGACTGAATTGTAATCCTGGTTTTACAACAAATGTATGATCTATGTCTTGACTACCAGTTAGTTTTAATGTTATGCTGGAACCATCTACTGACTCTAGAGATTCTGGTGTCTTTCCGGTCACTTCTTGATAGCAATTGGGACTAGTTTCAACCTGTAGAGTCAGAATTAATCCTGATGTTTTGTACTCAGTTGGTAAATGTCTTTGTCTTAGTTTTTTCTTTAGTTCTTCACAACCTTTCAATCCATGTTTTTGACCTATAGATCTACAGATGGCGGGATGTTGTTGCTCACATTGTCCATGGGTTCTTCGCTTTCGTTCTTGTTGCGGTCTCAATCTTAAATCCAAGTTGGGTCCTTTTGTTTTTCCTATTGATAGTGCTTGTTGTCTTCCTAGTCTTGATTCCACATATGGTTGCCAGATATGTTTAGTATAGCGTGTTAACTGGGGATGTTGTCCTGATGTTACTCTTAATCCAGGTCCAAGAGTTTTTTGTCTTTCATTTCGTGGGTCTTTTTCCAAAGGTTGCCATGGTTTGGTTTTGATCTTGGATTTGGCCCATGGTTTAATCCTGGTCCTGGCTGTGACTGTGACCTGGTCCCGGCCGACGCCATTGGAGCAACTTTCGGCTCCTCAGCCCTCACAGCCAATCATCTTCCTGCAATACAAACCAGGTACAAATAGTATTACATATTCATTCAATTCACCTTGTACATCCTTTTGTAGTGTATAGCATTGAGCTCAATTGCTGATCGTTGGTGGTTTGACCCCAGTGAATGAGTGATTGGTTCCTTCATGTGAAGTGCTTGGAGTGCCTAGGTTGAAAAGCTCTTTATAAATGGGACCTATTTTTGGGACCTTAGCAACAGCAGAAGCAGTAGTCCTAGTAGTACAAGTAGTAAGCAACAGTAGCTTTCTGGGTTGTTTCTTAACTCAACAAATGCCATGTTATTATACAATGCACAGCTTCTCCTTACAGTAAACAAAATATGGATTGCACTATATTGATTTTAACAACATTTCACCAAAATGAATCACTTCATTCCTGAGAGTCCAATTTAGTGCTGACAGAGTGCCAGCTTCTTTACAGGCTGTTGGGGAAAATAATTGAATTTTAAACCTCCCAGGGAGATTTCTCAGAGCAAATTCTGAGAAACGCAAATGTTTTCCAGAGTGTTGGTGAGTGTTTGGGTATGGCATGTGACAAAGCGTTTTCCTAATGGAACCAAATCGAGGCAAAGCTGGAGTCTGAGCTGTGTCAGTCGCTCACAGAAAACCAGTGAATCTAGAAGGATTTTGTAACTGAATGTTTATGTCCGTGACTTCATGCAGATAATGAGAACAGGGGATGTAAATGGTGCAGGGAGAATGGCAGGTTGAAAAAGAATAACACTTTTAATGAGGAGATATGTGTCAACACAAAACCACAGACTCTGAACAGAGAGATTTGTGTTTTGGGGGGAAAAAAATGCCCGCTGCGTATCATTATTACAAGAACAGCCTGCTACTCCAGTGAAAGATCTATTTATAATCTGGCGGGAAGTGCTCACTAGTAGAAGTTTTGTTTAACTCAGTAAAGTTCTCATGGGGTTCCACACACACCTGTTCACAAGTGAGTCAGAGAAACATGATGAATCTTAAAAGAGCTCTACCTGATTAAGTATATTTTGTCTTGCTCACAATAAGTGAACTTTAAGCTAGTAAAAATCAGGTATATTGCCTTTAATGTGATGATGGTGTCAGCTCAGACATTGAGATTGATGTAGCAAAAAGAAAGTCTTGGGTTTTCCAGATCGTGTTTGCATTTAAGCAGTATGAAGTTTTTGTGTTTGTATTGACTCCATACACACTTCAGGTGGAAGACCCTGCAACTGAAAGCAGCATTTTACTTAAAAACTACATGATAGAAATAAGCTGTCAATGTAAGTAAACACCAGAGAGAAGAAGTGTCTGGGGGAGATGGAAGTGTAGTGTCTGACAAACTGACACCACAAGCTCATGTTAACAATAAGAATATATTAGTTTACTACCATCTTGTTACAGCATTAGTCATATTCTCATGCAGATCACATACTCCTTCTCTGTCTGCACGCATTTGGTTTTGTCACAGCTTTCCTAGTGATTTGTCCCTCTTTCCCTCCTGTAGCGTGTTCCCCCTTCGTTAATGGCCTTGTTACAGTCAAGCTTATGCCATCGCAGTAACAAGCATCGCTGGACAGTTTGGGCCTGTTCTGACAGCAGCAGGGAGAGAAGTATATATGAAAATAATACATTGTGTCTGCACAAAACTCTGGCGTTTAGAACAAGACAAAAACAGGCAGAGAGGAGGAACCAAAATGTGTCAAGAGAGAACACAGCTGTAGTGGGAATAATTAGACTCTTTGCTTACAGAAAGTATCAAATGTTTTGTGCATTTAAAACAGCGTCGACAAACATATGCACAATTTTAACAAGCAAAAAGTTATGTTTTAATGAAAGTGAGGAGTGAATGCAACCAGGAAGAATGTAGTGTTTGTACCTCCTTGTCATTTACCTCCAACTTTTGCCTCTCAGTCACGTCTCAAGCCCTTTTGCCTTTGCCTTTTCTCCTTCGAACACAAGCAGCTTCCTCAGCTCCTCCTCTACCATATTTTCTACACCCCTGAAGAGGAGCTTTCTATAAAATGTCTCCTTTCATTGCATTGATAGATAGATAGATAGATAGATAGATAGATAGATAAGAACTTTATTAATCTCCAAAGGAGAAATTCAGGTGTCCGGCAGCAAACACACACTTGCACAAACACACACAATAATAATACAGTAAAAAAAAAAAACAGTAAAAACTATAAAATATTAAAAACTATTTAAAAATAACAGTTCATATCAGGCAGCTCTGTTAAACAGCCTGAGAGCTGAAGGGACAAACGACCTCTTCATTGCTGCCGTATACCTGCGGGGTTCATCAAATTATTTGTTTTTTTCTAGTCTTTCCTGGTTGAATGTGATGATTTTGGCTTGTGTAACATACTAGTAAACCAAGTGTGTTTCGAGTTTACATTGTTACTCTTTTCTAGATCTATTCCTGTCCGTGTAATCCCTTAGACTAGGTTCCATCGCCACAGAAAATTCAATTCTATCAACTCTACTACGCCACTCAACCCAAGTAGTGTCTTCAGTTTTGATGCACTTGTGGTAAGTACATCCGTCCATTTCTATCCATTTTCTTCTGCTTATCCAGGGGGGAGCAGTCTAAGCAGGAACTCCCAGATTTCTCTCACCCCAGGCTCCTCCAGTGTGACCCCAAGACGTTCCCAGGCCAGCTGTGTGGTGGGTCTTCCCCAGGGCCTCTTGGAACATGCCCAGAATGCCTCCCTAGGTAGGCATCCATGAGGCATCCTGAACAGATGCTCGAGCCTCCTCACCTGCTCCTTTCGATGTGGAGGAGCAGCAGTTCTACTCCGAGCTGCTCCAGTGTGACCAAGCTCCGCACCTTTATCTCTAAGGGAGCTTCCAGCCAACTTGCGGAGGAAACTAATTTTGGCTGCTTGTATCTGAGATCTTCTCCTTTCAGTCATTACCCAAAACTTGTGGTAAGTCACTGTGTTAAATATCTGTCTAAAAGCAGGAGCTCACTACCTCAAACTAATACGCCTTAGATGTTTACAAAAAGGTGTACATGTTATTGTTTAAGTGAAAGTCCACTCCCCTGAGGTGTGAACTGGCATCTGAGTTGTATTTCACATAATCACTCATGCTACTAACCCCCGTGAGGAGTCGATTCTGGCCGGAGCGTGTGCATATTTCAAAGGCAGTGACCACAACAGGACAGCAGAGCGCTCCTCTGAGTGTCACACTGCAACAAAACTGACACCGGAATTGCACCTGGACTGGGTGCAGTCTGGATCAGATGTAATGAGTCATTTAACTCCTGTGTCAGTATAGATAGCTCCTTTTCAATACAGATATTTAAGAAGGTGACTTAACTATGTCAGAGCTGAAGAAGCCTCTTGGATGAGTGTCAAAATCTACTAACTCTATAAAACTTTTTCCCGATTGACACAATGCAATTTTCTTGTTGTGTGTGTGCTATCAAGCCAGTGTAGGAACAGGACCAGGAAGTATTGGAAAGAGAAAAGTCATTCCGTCTGTGATTTAGAGTATCTTGTTTGTAATTGTAATCCCAGAGTGAGTGGGTGAGGAGTATAATCTGTCTAAATCTGGTCTGTGTTTACAGTCAAAAGTCTGAGCTCACTTCCAGGATCATCCTCACCTCGCAAGAACATTACCCAGACACAGCGCACCAGCCGGAGGGGTTATCTGGAGGAGTGGTCTCTTTCTAATAAGGCACATGACCCTATGACTTTGGGTCTTGGTCGCGCCACACAAATCACTTGTTTATCACAGGGATAACACAACACCCTTGCCGAGAGCCTGGATAATCACTCAGACATCTGGAGTTCGACCTACGACCTTCTTACTTTGAGATAGGGGACAGGATAACCACTCTGCCACAGTTACTGTTATATGCAACATTTTGAGGATTTTTTTCCCATTCAAAAGATAAGCATTTTGTGAAGACACTAATTCAAATATTTCTCAAAATTTGGAGCCGTACTGTATAGATAAAAGACATTCAGTCATCATGTTATACATATATTGATTTCCAAAAGCCTGAACCAATATGCTAACCGATACCTCTTTTAGTAAACATTTCTTGATCTGTCTTATTATTTATATTGTTGCGTATGTGCTTTGCTGGCTCTTGTCACCTACTTGATTAAACCCTATAGATATTATTTCAGAAGCAGCAAGTACACTGTATTTCTGGTGCTCTGGTTTACACTTTACATCAAGGAACTACACATCGCTCCACACACATATTCATACACCAGAGTAACGCAAACACTGGGGGCGAGGGTGTGTCTTGCCCTAGGACACAACAACAGTCTGCACCTGTGGGATCAAACTGCCAACCTGTGGGTCAGTAGATCTGATCGCGTTTTTGCCAGGAGTGGGATTCAAACCACCAACTGTCTTTTGGATCAGAGGACGTCTCCATATCGCTTTGTCTGAAATGTTCTTAAGTATGGCAATAAACTAGATTTGGTGTAGATGGAGGCAATACATGTTTTTCCCTTAAAAATACCTTGAAAAGCAAAGTATTGTTACTGTGCCCGGGGTTCGCCTCTCCACAGAGTTGACCTGTAACTGTGACTGTATGGTTACTTGTTTGTCTCCCTGGACATAGATAAGTTGCCATACTGTGGAAATTCCAGGCAAAGCAAAACCATCAAACAGAGGTGTACCCATCTCTGCGGTGTACGACAGACTCTGATCATGTTCTTGATTCTTAATGAACCACCGGCTTTGATCCCTGACACCTGTAGCTCGTATCATCCGCTGGACTCTGCTCTGGTCCTGTGCACGGTGACGTAGCTGTGGCCTAATCTCTCTCTTCCTGATTAGATCCTGTGTGTTCTTCCCCCAGCTCCACCCATCCACAGCCTGTCACTCACCTAACTACATCTACTTTCATTTAGAACATGTAATCTGCAGGGTGGCTTTACACAGGGATTAAATCTCAGACAATACCACTTCTTTATCATTTGGTATCAGGAGGAAACAGTAGCGGTGGTTAGCGCTCTTACACCACAGCAAACAATGTCTTAATAATGATACGTATTTGTATGTCTCTTAACAAGCTTGACAAACCTCTCAAAAACTATATGTGGTTCTGAAACTGCACCACTAAAGAAAAGATCTGCCTTTCTGAATACCACCAGCTCTAAATCAAGTATAAAACGAGATGATTCCAGGTCTAATCTAGGACTAAACCAGCTCTGAAAGTGTGCTACATGGTTTTCACTGCAGTCCTAAACAAGATATGATCTAAAACGAGACAAACTAACAAACTAAACTAATTATCTCTACCAGGGGCACATGCATCACTGTTTCTATATCAATTTTCATTCACTCTAAACCTGGTGGTGCTACGCTACTTAGCCACAGCTGCCCTAAAGACTGATGGTGAAGCTGGAGATCTGCACCATCTGACCTCCAATGACCACCACCAATCACTCACCTGCAACGCATTCACACATACATCGGAATCTTGCCTTGCATCTTGCCCAAGGACACAACATGATAACCACTAACCACGGCAGGACTACTCTCTTGTCAATATATAACATGTGAAGCACAGTTTGAACTACTGCAACTACATCCTGGACATTCTGATACCTGAGTAATTGTAAAAGTCCTCATTTGGCGTATATCATTACTCTCCACCTGAATCTGTTCCATGTGGCGTCTCTGGGGGATTCGTTCTGTTTTCATCAGACAATAATAGTCTCTAGACAGCCTTTGGGGATTGACGATACTTTCTCAGCCTGTGAAGCCCTAAACTTCTTTTTTTTTTTCATTTTTAGCCCCTGTTCCTCCTTTGTTTTCTACATGCGATGAAGCAGAATGACTTGGTGCTTTTCCCAACACTTTGACAGTCTAAAAGGAGACCGAGTGTGTTGTGACAGAAAGACAAATGGCTCTAACCCAAAGAGGAGTAACACAGACATAGCAATGAGAGTGACATTTTAGTCTGCACAGAAACTAGATGCATAAGTTGAGGTTAACTTAAAATAAGCTCCCTGTGAAAAATAGTATACGTATTATGACAGTTCTTCACATGAAACAAAACCCCACAATTTGGAGAATCAGACAGGAGTAACATCATCGCTGCTGCTCCAATCAAGGCAGTACTGTCACTATTGCTACTAATACTAATCCTAATACTATCACTACTGATACTTCTACTTTTGTTGCAACTCATCAACTATTACTAAACATAACTACTATTATTTGGACAATAACTACCATACTACTACTTCCACATAAAATGGGTTTGTATAAGGAATGTACTTGAGATTAAGTTCTTCCATTATTTCTATGACTACTGCACTTGCTACTACTACCACTACTACTACTACTACTACTGGTACTACCACTATATGACAACCAGGCAGTGATACAGTGTGAACATTATGCACTGATCCACAAGTCTTTACAATAGTTTATGACCTCCTTGAGCTACAAGCCGCCATGTTGGATCAAGATTCACAAACTCACCTGGGCTTCGCAAGGTTCCTCTCTTCAATCTACTTCCCAATCTGACCTTTTATCCACCATGTTGTCTGTAACCCGTAATTCCTCCACTTTTTCAACTCAAAAATCAGATTTCAAACCAAGTTCCTTCCACTTCTTGCCCCATAGATGAAAAAAACCACTTGACCTGTAGAAGTGACTTATAGAAACATCCAAAAACGCATTCTAATTAAAAATCCTTCCAGGTTTTGTTAAAAAAAATTTGCGTGCCGTGGGAAGGGATTAGCTTTTCCGTCAGTGTTAAAGAAGTGTCCACCACAACCAACCGCTCACGTGACCAAGAGCCTCTGAGATAATCCCATAATCCTTTGCTCCTAACGCCAAACAATCTCTCAGACATCACACCTGTCCGTACGCCCACCACTTCCGGTCCTCACCCCTCTGGACTTCTCAGATTCAGTTTTGGTGCGTTTTAATCTGCTTATAAAGTGGATTACATTTGTATATTTTGTGTAGTTTTTGGGGGTGAAAACGCTTCCCTGCTCCTCGATTCTTAGCCAAAGCCGACTCAGTGTAATCCCTTTTCTTCCACACTTGACTTTCGCTTGTTTAAAGTTAACGTCAGTTACAGCAGAGAGGGAGCAGGCCCGAGCTGGCTGGGGCAACACTACAACAATATGCAGCATAATATTTACTCAAAAAGACATTTATGATCAGGTTATGTATTTTCAAAGATGGCAATGGTCATATCCTGAACAGTAAACACACCAGATTATTACTACTTTATTTCAAACTATTTGTAGCAGTTCAACGTTATCCTGTATTTCCTATATGTCTCTCTAGCCTGGGAACATCTTGGGGTCCCACCGGAGGAGCTGGAGGACGTGTCTGGGGTGAGGGAAGTCTGGGAGTTCCTGCATAGACTGCTGCCCCTGCGACCCGGGCCCCGGATAATCGGAAGAAAATGGATGGATGGAGGGTTCATAAGCTCTTCTCACACTTGCAAAGATCAAACCAAAACAAAAAAGTTACACCATCATGGTAATGTTAACAATAACTAGCATGCTAACAGCACATCAGCCTCGCTTCCTGGTTTTCAAGCATAACATAGTGATCTTATTTTGACCCCAAGGCCTGTTTTTACAATATTTCTCTCATTTTTGCTTATCTAGTTTGACAAAAATTGGGTTCAGCACAGCCACAAGCTAAACTGTAAAAGTTTGTTGCAAAAACCTTGAAAAACTTCCGTTCATGAGTTCTCAGCTCTGCACAGATTTGACCTGTAACTTGCCCTGGTGGTGTCATCTGACTGTCCTTGATTTAGATATGTTTAATGCCATACTGTGGAGTATTCCAGGCAACGCAGAAACACAGACAGGAGACTAGCTGCACTTTGGGACATTCCTGGTGGTACGCACACCTATAGACAATAAAGCTATACTGTGGAACATTCCTGACAAAGCAACAACATCTCCTTAAAGGACAAGCATGTGGTGAGTTACCAGTCAGGTCTGTGGAGAGGAAAACTCACTCACAGTAGGGATGCATGGTAAGGTATTTTTGAGCAAACATATTTGAAAAAAAATGCTGTAATTTTTGTGTATTTACTGATTGAAATGTGGTGCACAAATATTGACCATATTTGCTTATTACATTATTATGCTGATTTGTAATGACATTGACTTGGTACGGCCAGTACTCAGACACCCTCCAATCATATTGTCACTGGTTTGAATCTTGTTTGATTGCACTCACAAGGTCGACTGCCATCACAGTAATGTATCTGATTGTAACAGGAGGGGCATCTGGCATAAAAGTTTACGAGATAATCACAGAGAAAGGATCAGTCAAATGAGGTTCATCTGGTCTTTTAAGGAAGATTTAGTTTGTTTTCATACATGAAACTGCGACTGCTCACAAACGCTCTTCCTCAGAGTCACGAGATGTTGCTGTGACGTGTCTGGTCAGCTGATTTAAACAGGTTTTGATGTTGTCTTCCTACCAGCGGAGGCAGGACAACAGCGCCATCTGCAGTCCAACTTCTACAGAACAGTATAAGTGTGTGAGAGTAAAAAGGCCCCCTCGTCCCGGTTTACTGTTCCATGAGCATGTTTTCGTATTTGAGTTGCCTCCTAAATCGACCATTTCTGACCACTGCAAAAGAGAGAACCACATTATGGACTGGGATGGAGCGGACATCACCGGGACAGAGAACAACAAGCATCGTCGCTGGGTTAAGGAGGGAACTGAAATGCGGAAACATGCTTCGGACCTGGGATACTTTACCGAAGACGTCGGACCTGGGATACTGTCCTGAAAAAGTTGGACCTGGGATACTGTCCTGAAGAAGTCGAACGTGGGATACTGTCCTGAAGAAGTCAGTCTTGGAATACTGTCCTGAAGAAGATGGATCTGGAATACTGTCCGGAAGAAGTCGGAAGTGGGATACTGTCCTGAAAAAGTTGGATTTGGGATACTGTCCTGAAAAAGTAGGACCTGGGATACTGTCCTGAAAAAGTCAGACCTGGAATACTTTCCTGAAGAAGTCGGACCTGGGTTACTGTCCAGAAAAAGTAGGACTTGGGATACTGTCCTGAAGAAGCTGGACCTGGGATACTGTCCTGAAAAAGTCGGACCTGGGATACTGTCCTGAAAAAGTCATACCTGGGATACTGTCCTGAAGAAGCTGGACCTGGGATGTCCTGAAAAGTCGGACCTGGGATACTGTCCTGAAAAAGTCAGATCTGGAATACTGTCCTGAAGAAGTCGGACCTGGGATAATGTGCTGAAGAAGTCGGACCTGGGATACTGTCCTGAAAAAGTCAGACCTGGGATACTTTCCTGAAGAAGTCGGACCTGGGATACTGTGCTGAAGACATCGGACCTGGAGTACTGTCCTGAAGAAGCTCAAACTGGCTGAATCGGACTGGGGTCCCTGAAGAAGTTGGACCTGGAATACTGTCCTAAAAAAGTCAGACTGCAGATGGCGCTGTCACGTCACAGCGACATCATGTGACCCCTCTGAGGAAGATCACTAGTGAGGAGTCGAAACTGTCAGATATGAAAACAAACTAAACCTTGATTTAGAAAAAGAATTTAATGAAAATAGAGAAAGGATCAGTTGAATTAGATGAATAGGAACTGTAATTTTCAGATATACTGTATTTGAAGAGAAATCTCACAAGGGCAATAGAAATAACAGTTTCAAAAGAAGATTAAAATTGCAACTCAGATTTGTAGTGTATAGAGTATGCATTTGTATGCTTTTTTCCCCCCACTCACATCTTTATAAAAATTGTCCAAATGAATCCTATTATTCATGGCGTCCTCATCTTCTCTCTCCTTCTAAATGTCTCCGTCTCTGTATTTCTGTGTCAGTATTTCCATTAGAGCTGTCAGACCCCACGGTTAATAAGACATTTCACTTCCACACCTGAGCCTTCCCTTCAGACGCAACACTATTCCACTGCAAAATGAGAGTGCCAAAGCCATTGTTCTAAAGACATTCAGAGGGGTTTTCATTTTTAAAGTGTGCCCTGTCTCCATGTGTCCATTTTTTATATTTCTTTTGGGTTTTAACATATACTGCAAGTCTTTTTTTCTTGTGTAATAGGGAAGATCTGTCTGTCTATCTATTTAGCCCTCAATAAATCAATCTATCCATCTCTAGTACAGATACATACTTGAAACACAGTAAATGTTGAATATATGGATGCTGCAGATTACAGTTTTATCAACCATTTTGACAAAATCCACCCAAACAGACAGTTACAGTTATTCTAAACAAAACTTCATTTCACCAAAACTGTTGGATCATTTCCCAAAAGCGAGTTTCACCAAACCTCTCAGACTTTGGCTGTTTTTCTGTGCTCTTTCAGTCATTTGACACTGCAGCTCAGAAGGACGAGGAGAGAGTCACTGGTAAAGTGCAGTCTGACATTGAGGTTCACACTTTACACTTATGAATCGGTCGCTGAAAGAGCTGTGTTTCTTTGTCTAAAATCAGTCAATATATTTTTTGTAATAAATGTACACATTAAACATTTGTGAATTGGATTTTTACACTACTATATTTCATTTAAATATACTGAAGTATTGCTGAAGAGAATTGAAAAATGTCAGAAGAGCAAAAACATCAGAAATGCTTTTGCAAAATGAAATGTGTGAAAATCAGACAAGACCTTTAACCAACATTATATTGGATCTATACTGTTCTCTCATACAGTCTGTTTGACACGCACGGTGCTCATGAATTGTTTTTTCCGGTTCTGTTTGAGTTTCTGTATTGAAAGTAGCACAGTTTGTACCTTTACCCCGTGTGAACCTGTAGAATTCAGTCCAATGTCTGTCCATCTGTCTGTCTCTCCATCTGTCTGTCTCTCCATCTGTCTCTGTCTGTCTGTCTGTCTGTCTCTCTCTCTCTCTCTCTCTCTCTGTTCTGTCTGTCTCTGTCTGTCTGTCTGTCTGTCTGTCTGTCTGTCTGTCTCTCTCTCTCTCTCTCTGTCTCTCTCTCTGTCTGTCTCTATCTCTCTCTGTCTGCCTTTCTGTCTCTCTCTCTGTGTGTCTCTCTGTCTATCTGTCTGTCTGCCTGTCTCTCTCTCTATCTGTCTCTCTCTCCCTGTCTACCTGTCTGTCTGTCTCTCTGTCTGTTTGTCTGTCTGTGTGCCTGTCTGTCTCTCTATCTGTCTCTCTGTCTGTCTGTCTCTGTCTCCCTGTCTGTCTGTGTGCCTGTCTGTCTCTCTGTCTATCTTAATATTCTGTTGTTCATGTAAAGTTGAAAACTCCTCAAACGTGTTTATATAAACCTGAAGTTGAGCCTTATGAATAATCTCACTTCACTTGATTTACTCCAGATCACATTGAAATCACATTCTGCTGAACGCTCTCTTCATGAACATAAACTGTTCACAGTGATACATATTCTGTTGTTCGCTCTCTTCATGAAAACTCCTCAACTGTTTACAGTGATATCACATATTGAGCCTTTGAACGCTCTCTTCATGAACACTCCTGTTCACTGTGATATCACATATTCTGCTGAACGCTCTCTTCATGAACATAAACTGTTCACTGTGATATCACATATTCTGCTGAACGCTCTCATCATGAACATAAACTGTTCACAGTGATATCACATATTCTGTTGAACGCTCTCTTCATGAACATAAACTGTTCACAGTGATATCACATATTCTGCTGAACGCTCTCTTCATGAACATAGACTGTTCACTGTGATATCACATATTCTGCTGAACGCTCTCTTCATGAACATAAACTGTGTTCACTGTGATATCACATATATTCTGCTGAACGCTCTCATCATGAACATAAACTGTTCACAGTGATATCACATATTCTGTTGAACACTCTCTTCATGAACATAAACTGTTCACAGTGATATCACATATTCTGTCCATGAACATTAACTGTGATGAACCATGTGCCTAAGCCCCGCCCATCATCCGCCTAAGTCCCACCCATCATCCGCCTAAGCCCCGCCCATCATGTGCAGGTAGTGTCTGGCGCTCGCAAACATCCTGAGATTTAAGTGGATCACGGTAAAGTCCTGGATTAGACCCGGGTCACACATGTAGACCCCAGACCTTTGTACACGATTACAGATTATTCACCTCTGAACACGAGGACAACAGGAAACATCAGGAAATGTGAGAGGAAAAGAAAAACATTACTTTGAAGCTAAACTATTTGAACTTCTGGAGTTGTGTTTTGTTTTATTAAAAAGCCCATTTTACGCTATTTTCTGATGAATGTTACTGTATTACGTTTCCTCATCACAAACATAACCAGAGTTGTGTTTTTTTGTTTCATTCACAGATGTTTATCTCACAAACCCTGCACATTTAGACTGAGTTCTTCTTTCAAATGAAAAACACTCTGCTCCACCTTGTGATGTCATCATGTGGTAATACAGGAAGAAGTGATCCACTGTGTTTTTAATCTCCACACACCTTCATTTCTAGAATCATTTGGATCATTTCAGCCCTGGAATTGTCACTTATCTGTACTGAACTAAAGGTAAAAGGAGCTGTTAGCTTGAAAACTACCACTTCATGACATCACAAGGTGGAACAGAGCATTTAGAGCTACAAGAGTCACTTTAACACGTGTATGAGTAATCCAGGTTATAGTTTATTTTGTCTTAAAGCTGCCCTGACTGTAACTAAATAGAAATTTGTCAGGAGAGGTGATGATGAAATCTTGTAAATTCAAAAGCTGTGGTGCACAAGACGTTGCTTTAAACAAAATCTAGACCTTTAAAGGAACTGTATGAACGATTTCAATTTTAATTTCCATAATTTTGACCTGTCTTTGCCTCCAGATACGACGTTTGTTCAAATCCATCACCTTCACATCAACTCGTCGGCATGGCAACCAAGTGTCACATACAAAAGCAGTCACATAAACAAAAACATATAAACAGCTACAAGAACAACAATAACAGTCAACTCTGAATAACTCTCACTGGTAACAAATCTGATGCTGATTTACTCTTGATTACAAAAACATTCGGCATGACGTCATATTTATTTATGTTGTAATTTGGTGTTTTGGTCCAAATCACAAAGCAGAATGAGCCGCTTTAGTCTCTCGTTTGTGTTGCGTCGTTTGTCACTTGGCTTAAACCTTAAAGCTCTGTTGTGGAATTTCTAATAGTAAACACCTTAAAAATACAAAATCAATGAAGAAATTGTCTTGAATCAAAAAGTCAGATTTATTGAATCAATTGTGCACAATCGTCACAGAGCTGTTGTCTCTCATCCTTAGCCTCTAAATGAACATCCAGTGTATTTATACCATCAAAATAATCGTACCACTTTTAATCTAGTCCAAGTGACTCCAGGCTGCTGGAAACATCATCTTATGCCAACAAACAAGAGATATGCCCGTGCGTAACAACAGATAGTATCATGAAAATACAGTCAAAGAGACAGATAATATCAATACATGTAAGGATTTAGGAATTAGTTCAAACAGATAGATGACAACACAAATTAATACATGTAAAGATTTAGGGGAAAGAATGTCATAACAGGACTCTCTCTGATCTGAATCATCACAACCTAAACCTCAGCACTGCATGTGCCAATCATGATTCAGTGCTAGTGCAGCCTCTGCAGCTCAGGGAGTGAACTCTGGAGGTTCTGAGGTTCACGTGAGTCATGATCTGTCCATATCCTGAGAATGAGGAAATGTGTCTGTGTCTCTATCTGCAGGTTGTGATTGTATCTGTTTTAAAACAGTAAGAGTGTGAGCTACATACTTTTTTTTTCTACTTTGTAAAAATATATAACAGATCATTATTTTGCATTGCATATTTTTGTTCTTACCCTAAATAGGTCCATTGATTTCCTGTTTAAATAAGGAGAGCTGATAGGCCTTGTCTCTTTGTTGTGGCCAGGGCCGGTCCGAGCTTTCAGGGGGCCCTAAGCTGAGATCAAGAGTTTTAAAATTCTAGATGTTTTTTTTTTTTTTTTATTCTAGATGTTTTTTTTATGTCTTCCAGTTGGCAACACTGGGCTTAAATGTACATTATAAAGGTCCTTGCACCGGTGTAAACACAGAGCTGCCCTCACCTCTGCCCGACTCAAAAATAAATGCAGCAGCTTAAATATTTTGCTATATTATTTATTTAAACAAATATAATTGATTTAGAGGGATATTTAGGCTGCTGTTAACACACAGCCCTGTGTCCAATAAAACTTCATATTATATTATTTTCAATATAAATGTATGGGCTCTTGGGGGCCCCCTGCTGGCCTCGGGGCCCTAAACAGCTGCTCATTCTGCTTATAGACTGGACTGGCCCTGGTTGTGGCATTTTACCATAGCAGCAAGTGTTTTTGTTGTTGAAAAAAATATACAACATGTTTTAAACTTGTGTGCATGACCCAGTGACTATTTCATTTTTATGTAAAGACAACAGAAGGCAGTGTGAGGAAGTGGATGTGTGTAGGAGAAAAGTGAAAGTACCCAAGCCTCAAATGCAGGGTTTGCATCATATATTTCTTTACCTTAACACATCAGCAGGTCTTTACTGGGCTTTTTCGCTGTGAAGTTGCATCTGCAGTTCTAAATCTCCCCACCTGATGCCGCCAAAACCTAAATATCCTTGATCCGTTAGTGCTCCCCTGCTGGCCGGTGCAGTAACCACACCCTTTATCCCACACAGAGAGGAGAGGTATTAGGAGAGAGGCTGACACTGCGGTTCTAAACAGAAGAACTGCAGAGTGGAGCGGCCTTTTTGTCTCTGTGTGACCGTAGACAACTGGAATGTGTCATTATGCACATGGAAAACACGTCAGGCTTTAACGACAATGGACTAAATACTAAGAGGACTTTGAACTAGAGCCAGACCAGGTTCACAGAGGACTCACGCACAGACTGACTGAGTTTATTTTATTTTAGGCTAAATTATATTATGTTTATTTTGTGGATTTAGTTAGTATTTGGGAATAGATTACACCGTTTCACAAAGTGAATACAATGAAATAATGTTGACAGCAAATTATTTTTTTTCTGTCTTATTATTTTAGGTTGATTTTGATTGTTTCTAATTATTCTACTTAAAATTTTACTCAAATTAATTTAAAGTAAGTTAACGTTAAACGTAACTTTTCTGGTGGTTTTATTTATTTATTTATTTATTTATTCATTCATTTATTTAGTTTTTTCTAATTGCTCTACTTAAAAGTTCACTCAGAATAATTAAAAGTAAGTTAAAGTTAATAAAGGTTTTATTTACTTATTCATTTATTTATTTATTTATTTATTTATTCATTCATTCTTTCTTTAATTTATTTATTTTCTAATTGTTCTACTTAAAAGTTCACTCAGAGTAATTAAAAGTAAGTTAAAGTTAAATGCAACTTTTCTGGTGGTTTTATTAATTAATTAATTTATTTATTTATTCATTTATTTATTTATTATGTATTTATTTATTTATTTAGTCATTCATTCATTTATTTCTGTTTTTTTACCTGGAATTTTTAACAGTATGTCATGAAACTTTTCAGGGTTACCGTCAGACGACATGGTGAGTTCCAGCTCATATCTGTGGAGATGCGAGCTCACTCACTGTTCACATATGTGTTTGGTTGATATTTTCGAGCTTTAAAACCTATGCAAAACTGAAAAAAAGTCTTTTTTATTATGAATCGGTTATAGACCAAGTCCTTTTAAATCTTTTGTTTTCTTCTTGGTGAGTAGTATTACAGTATTTTTAAATCCCATGTTGACGACTCTGCATGCACCATATTAATCCCACTCAAATGAATAAGAACTTATGAACACATTTGAGACTTCCTCTTCTTTGTACACCTGCTTCACTGACAAAACGCACACAACTCGGGCTGGAAAACCTGCAGCTTTTGTTCACTTTCAAGCTCAGAAAGTTCCTACTATAGAGCCGGGTCTTTGAAGTGGTCCGAGTGTGCTCAGTGGAGTGGTCCGCGTGTCCAGCCCACAGAGGAGCAGAAGAAAACCACGGCAAAACGCAGGAATTTACAAATGAAAAGAGCAGCTTTTTCTCCTAATGCGATTAAATTTTTCCATCTCACTGCTTCCCCGGCAGAGCTGAAGGAGGCAAGGAGGCAAAACCGGGACTGTACAGAGAAAGGAGGGAGGAGGTGCGGGAAGGGGGGAGAAGGGAGGAGAGAGAGAGGGAGAGGAGGGTTAAGGAGGAGAGAGAGAGAGATAATAGGGGAGAGAGAGGAGAGGGGGGTAAGGAGTAAGAGAGAGAGAGGGAGAGGAGGGTTAGAGAGGAGAGAGAGATAATAGGGGGAGAGAGAAGGAGAGAGAGGAGGGGGGGGGGGGGTAAGGAGGAGAGAGAGAGGGAGAGGAGGGTTAAGGAGGAGAGAGAGAGATAATAGGGGAGAGAGAGGAGAGGGGGGTAAGGAGGAGAGAGAGGGAGAGGAGGGTTAAGAAGGAGAGAGAGAGAGAGAGAGAGAGAGAGATAATAGGGGAGAGAGAAGGGAGAGAGAGGAGAGAGATGGAGAGGGGGGTTAAGGGAGGAGAGAGAGAGATAATAGGGGAGAGAGAGAGAGGAGAGAGAGGAGAGGGGGATAAGGACGAGAGAGAGGGAGAGGAGGGTTAAAGAGGAGAGAGAGATAATAGGGGACAGAGAAGGAGAGAGAGGAGAGGGGGGGGGGGTAAGGAGGAGAGAGAAGAGAGAGGGAGAGGAGGGTTAAGGAGGGGAGAGAGAGATAATAGGGGAGAGAGAGAGGAGAGGGGGGGTAAGGAGGAGGAGAGAGGGAGAGGGGGGGGTTAAAGAGGAGAGAGAGATAATAGGGGAGAGAGAGAGGAGAGGGGGTAAGGAGGAGAGAGAAGAGAGAGGGAGAGGAGGGTTAGGAGGAGAGAGAGGGAGAGGAGGGTTAAGAAAGAGAGAGAGAGATAATAGGGGAGAGAGAAGGAGAGAGAGGAGAGAGAGGGAAAGGAGGGTTAAGGAGGAGAGAGAGAGAGAGGGAGAAAGAGAGAGATAATAGGGGAGAAAGAGGAGAGGGGGGTAAGGAGGAGGAGAGAGAAAGGAGAGGAGGGTTAAAGAGGAGAAAGAGAGAGCAAGATAACAGGGGAGAGAGAAGGACAGAAAGGAGAGGGGGTAAGGAGGAGAGAAATAAGGAGTTTAGAAAAGAAGAGAGATACAATGAGAGGGGGTAAGGAGGAAAGAGAGGGAACATGGAAAGAGAGAAGCAGAGAGCAGAGGGATAGTGGAGGAGAAAGAAGAGAAGAGGCGTGGGGGGTAAAGAAGGGGAAGAGAGGGAGAGGAGGGTTAAGAAGGAGAGAGAGACAGCGCTAGATAATAGTGAAGAGAGAAGGAGAGAGAGGAGAGGGGGTAAGGAGGAGAGAAAGACGGAGAGGGGATACAGAGAAGGAGAGAGAGAATGATAAAAGAGGAGAGGGAGAGGGAACATGGGGAGAGAGAGGAAAAGGGTAGAGGAGGGGAGAGAAGAGAGAGGAGAAAGGGTAAAGAGGCAAGAGAGGGAACATGGGGAGAGAGAGGAAAGAGGTAGAGGAGGAGAGAGAAGAGAGAGGAGAAGGGGTAAAAGGAGAGAGAAGGAACATGGAGAGAGGCAGAGAGGGGAGGGGGGGGTAAGGAGAGAGAGGAGAGCAAGTAAGGAGAAGAGAGAGGAGAAGAGAGAACATGGGGAGAGAGAGGCATAGGGGAGAGAGGTAGAAGAGGAGAGAGGAGAGAGAGGAGAGGGGGTAAAGTGGAGAGAGAAGGAACATGGGGAGAGAGGCAGAGAGGGGAGGGGGTAAGGAGAGAGAGGAGAGCATGTAAGGAGAAGAGAGAGGAGAAGAGAGAACATGGGGAGAGAGAAGCAGAGATGAGAGGGAATAAGGAGGCGAGAGAGGGAACATGGAAGAGAGAGGCAGAGAGGAGAGATAGTGGAGGAGAGAGGAGAGAGAGGAGACACGGTAGGGAGAAGAGAGAGGGAAAGAGAACATGGGGAGAGAAAGGCAGGCGAGGAGAGGAGTAGAGGAGAGAGAGGAGGGGGTTAAGGAGGTGAGGGAGGGAGAGGGACTGTGGTGAGAGAGAGACAGAGAGGAGAGGGGTAGAGGAGGAGAAGAGAGGAGGGGGAGATTGAGAGAGAGAATAAAGGGAGAGGGGCAGAGAGAGGGGGTGGAGAGGGAAGAGAAAGAGGAATTTGGTGAAAGACTTTGACAATGAAGTTCCCCTGAGCTCTGTCATGCTCTTTAAGGATTATAAAGTTGATGATTTCAAATAAAACACGCTCAGTGATTTAAAGCGGACCTCTTTAGGGAAAGATGGACGCTTGAAGATGAGAGATACAGATTAACCTTTTTTTTTTTATAAAGGTGTTCCCTCATTTTTCATTGATTCATTGAGTGATCTTGTATCGTATGACATTTGAGGCGTGAGTGCTCTGAAAAGTCCCGTTTTCACTATCCCCACCTACATTTTACTGTACTTACTTTGAGTTATATGAAAAAATCCATAGCCCATAAGTACTTTATTATAGAAATCCTACAGAACTCCAATTTACGGACTTTTTTCACCCAAATACAAGAGTCACGTGAGCTGTAATGAGAAAACAGTGAGTGTAGTGTCCAACTCGCTCTTGTAGCGCTATAAAGTGTCGTGTTGTAAGGAAACTAACATTCCAAACTCTATTTCGATCCTAAGGAATAGTCTTGATACTCAGAACTGATTCCGATACCACTGTTATGGGAAAAAATTACAATTCTCAATGAAGAGTGATCCATTTGCAAAGCCCGGTGAGTTTTGAAATACAGAAAAAGGTTTATTCTTTGTTACAGCAGATACAGACAGGACAGAGCCCAGACCTGCCCTGGACCCCCAAGTCTCTCACTCCTAGACTCAGTCCCCGTACTCTGCTCTCAGTCTCAGATCCCGGAGCATTTTAGCTCTGACAATGACAAAGCTACATACATTTCAAAGCACAGTGCCTTTTCTTTCACACCCATGAGATAATGAACTTTTACACTTCGACAGATAGAACAACAGAGAGTTTCCTGTGAGATGGAGACAGAGCTTCACACATGTTCATATCTGACAGACTGACACAGATCAATTTAAAGACTTACAATAAGAATATTTTCTTTACAACATGAATATACTTCAGTTTCCATCACCACGATGAGAATTAAAAACACTTTCTTTAGACCAGGGGCGTCAAACTCATTTTCACTTAGGGCCACATCAGCAAAATGGGGCCAGATGTCACTGTACGACTGTATAAATGTCACTAAATGTAACTAAATGTCATGTAAAATAAATGTAACTACTTTTTAACTTGTTAAATAGCCATTACACTGTCTGTGTAACGGCGTATCCCCTGATAAAGTGACATTTTTAAAAGTGTGTATTGGGGCACATCTGCTCACAGACCTTCAGCACTGCTTCAAAAAGAGCCTTTTACAGCCTTTTAATTATTGGACAATTAGTTTTTTTTTAAGACTAACTTTTGCATACTTAACTCCATGTTTGCTGTCAAAATGCCGTAAATTGTTTTCTTTCACAACCGACCCCGCTTCATAACACAAAAACACATAGTTTTTTTCTCCCTGAAACACAAACTTGTTTTCACCTTGTTGAAACTGCCTTCCATACCGACAATTTTCCTCTTCCTGAACATTTTGGGACCATTATTTGCAAATGTTTCTCAGTTCCACTTGTGGGGAAATTCTCATTAGTTTATGGTCGATGCACATATTAAAGCAGCATAGAATTATTTTAAAATGACAGTCATGCCTTTTAATTTAAATTCTCACGGGCCACATAAAATGACTTGGCGGGCCACATTTGGCCCCCGGGCCTTGAGTTTGACACATGTGCTTTAGACAATAGAATGTGATTTTCAGCATTATTTTGCAGTACTTTCTTTTATATTACCATGTGGTCTTAGTATCTGTGCAGTCTCTCTGTCATCCATGGGCGTATGTGGTCTTATACTTTTTCAGATGATGAAAAAGTCGATGAGCTTCATTTGATTGAAGCTGTGGGTGACGTCACATTCACTCAGTCCACGTCTTTACACAGTCTGTGGTTCTGATGCAGCTCAAGATCATCCCACAACTATTTCAGAAAGGTTTGCTTCTGTAAACATGACTTTTTGTCCAGTTTTGATACTAGTTTTTAGTATTGGTTATTATCTGATTTTCTATACTTTTGACGACCCTAATATAGTGTTTGAGGAGTTAAGGTGGATATTGAGCTTGCTTCAGTCATGTCACATAGTCATGGTTCAAAATTAAATGATCATTCACTGTTTGCTACAGTGAAGTGCCACGTTGAAGAGGCAGTTTTAGATCAATACTGCAGTTTACAATGAACAATATGTAAAATTATGAACTGCTCCTGTTATAGTTCAGTACGTACTTGATAAAAGGCAGCATGTGTCTTCTTTAAACCTGGACTAAATCACTTGGACCCATATGAAACAATCTTCTGATCTATGTTATAATGTTGTTTCCTCATCATAAACAGACCTGGAGTTGTGTTGTTTTTTTTGTTTCATTCTCACATGTTTAACACACAAACCCAAAATTGGAATTGCCAATGTACTAATAAACTAAAGGTAAAAGGAGCTGTTAACTTGAAAACTACCACTTCATGACATCACAAGTTGGAACAGAGCATTTTGAGCTTTGGAGATGTTACAGACTGATAATAAAGTGTTCCTCAAACACCTCAAGTGTTACTCAAACATGTGAGAAACAAAATAACTCCCTGGTGTGGTAAAAACATTCTAACATGGCTTAAAGCTACAGAGTCACATTTGAGCAACATGGTAATACTGGAAGTCACTTCTACCTCTGACAGTAAAAGGCTTTTATCTCACCGAGAAATGATTCAGCTGGAGTTTTCAGCCAAAAACTATTTTTGCTGGTCCAACTTACTAGCCAAAATCAAGATCTGAATATATTATGTATCTGTTTTTGCTCTATGTGGATGCTTCTGTCAAACTGTATGTTCATTAAAGATACACAATATGTGCACGCTCAGTTCTTTTTCATATATAGTACATAATGAATGTAAAGCAATTTCTGCTGGTGTCTTTTGATGGAACAAATTTGCAATTACTGTATGGAAGGAATTCAAACCTGGACAGAATTTATTATTTCATTATTTAACTTTTTATGTATTAGTTTATAATATTATTCATTAGTTATTATATATTATTATTATTATTATTAGTAGTAGTAGTAGTAGTAGTAGTAGTAGTAGTCGTGGTAGTAGTATAGTAGTAGTGGTAATAGTAGTATAGTATAGTGGTAGTAGTAGTAGTGGGGGGGATAAATACTTGAATAAAAATTGTATCACAAAAAGTTGCGCGATTTAACTGTATTTCCAGAGTCTTCACCCCCCGACACCTTCACAGCTCCTCACCAGTCCTCGCCCTTTGTGTCAAACCTCCATTAACTCCTCTCTCTCTCTCCTTCCTTTTGTCCCGACCTTGACTCCTTGACGACACGCGCCTCTCCGTCCCCCTGTGCACGACCTCTGACCTCTGACCCCTGTGACACATCCATCACGACCTTCAAAGGCCATTACTCAAAGCCTCCTGAATGGACCACCCCTCTCTCAGCGCTCTCAGAATCTTTTATAATCAAAATCTACTGTCTTCCATTGGGCCTCAACTTTGAATGCATCTCAAATACATCACTGAATCATTTTCGGGGCTGAACCACCACGCGCGCCTCCCATTGTCCCGCCCGAAGGTTATGGTTGACAGATATTGTGCACCTGTCATGATAGATGCCGGAGTTCTTTCAAAAATCTGGAGATGTTTTTTGGTGGAGAGGCGCCAGAAGAGAAGCCTGGGGTCCCTTTACTGTCCGAGCGTCAATGAGGAGGTAACAGTAAATGACTTTGTTTGGCACTTCTAGGCCACCATCCATCACTGCAGCAGACAGGCGGGTTGAAGAAGAGGAGGAGAAAGAGAAAGAGTGAGGGAAGTAAAGCGAAGATGTAAAAAAAGGGTGAGGAGGGTGTGATTAACTTTTGACCCGTGTGACCCGAACTCAAATGGGGCACAGTGTCCTCTAAAAAAGGCTACACACAAAAAAGTGATTGTGTATGTGGTAAAAACAAGGAACACAAAATATTCCAGTATTGCAACAACAACAATGAAATAAGAGTTCTAAACTTTTCTGATGAGGGCATCTGCCGTGACAGTTTCACACTATGACACTTAAGTTAACACGTCTTTCTAGTGATTCATTGTGGGTGTTTTTATTGCTCAAAAAACATGTATTTTCACTATGAGCGGGCTTGCCTCTCCACAGAGCTGACCTGTGACCTGGCCTGGAGCATGTGCTTGTTTCCCTGATAAGATTTATTTATTGTAATGGAACAGACCTTGTAATGAACAGACAAACACAAAATATATTGAAATCTACATAGTTTTAAATACTCCACCCATCCCCAAACTCCACTTTCCTGAAAAGCGCCGTGTTCAGAGTGACACTGACGGAGCTGTGGCTGCAGAGAGAAACCAGGGAGAATTCTGATGTTTGACTTAAAATGCACCGCAGACAGGAGGGAGATGCTTGGGAAAGTAAACACGAAAAACAGACTAAACAAAGGGACAGGGCTGGAGGGGAGCTGACGCAGGGACAGTGTCGGTAATCAATAGACTAATCAGATTACAGAATGAAAACTACTTCTACTGAAATTGAACTACTATTCTGATTACGTTATTATAAGTAATCTGATTACTGATTACTATAAATGACATAAAAAGGAAACATACAGCTCAGGAACCAGTTTGTAAAAAGCATGAATTGTCCACACTAATGACACTTTCTGTTGTAGAACCTGATTTCAAAAAGAGGCAAAGTGCACACGCCTCCTTAAATCTACATTTGTGTTGTTTTGGGTCACGGCTGATCTGTGTCTGATACAGAAGATCACAACCTGTGCTACTTGTTTATCTTTTTATTATTTTATGGCATAGATCTATGGATTACACATTTTTGGCAGGGAAAAAGTCATTAAAACTCACTATTATCTAATAACCAAATTTTCAGTTGTAACCGGTTAAATTACTGCATTACTAAAAAAAGTAATCTGATTACAATAATCCCTTACTTTGCAACTAGTTACAGCCCAGGATAGCAGGAGTGGAGACAGAAAAAGACCAGAGTACACTGAAGGACAGAGGAGACAGTCTGATGGGACAAACGAATGTGGTAAAAATCTCAATTTCGAGGCAAAAACCATGAGCAGCCCAACAGCAGCTCCTGTGTACCACGATGTTTTATATTTGGATGTACTGCCACAGGTAGTACAGTGGTATCATTTTAATGGTGCACTATGTAGCATTACAGATTAGGAGTCTGTCTCCTTATTGTCTCCATATTCCCTGGAGTCTTACACGATATGTTAGAAAGTCGCCTGCAAGACCTGTTCTGTGTTCAGTACAGCTACTTTTAAGTTTTAAGTAAACAGAGAACCAATTTGCATAATATAATCAACAACTGAAATAATCTCAAGTGGTAAAACAAGGGCGGAAATAAGGTCACTTCGAGGCTGAGGTAAGAAGTTGTTTCGTGAGGTGTCATCAGTATCCACTCTTTTTAAGAATATGTACTTTTACACAACTAAAGAATCTATATTTGTCTGAGATGAACAACAAAGTTTTCATGTATTTTCCCTGTTTAAGAACATAACACATTAACTTTAAAATACAAATAAATACGCATCATACTGAGTACACACTGAGTCATATCATTATTATGTTAAATTATATTCTTCTTTTTCTGAGCAGCCGACAGTCTAAAAAACGATCCAACGTCAAGATTTAAACTCGCCTGGTACAGCAAAGTAAGTATGGACAAGAATGGGGGTGTGCTGTACATGTTTCACAGTTAAAAAGCTGTAAATTGCATGTTTAGTGATCGACAACCTGAGGATTGTCGCCGTAGCAATTAACAAATTCAAAATGTCACATACCTGAATGGATGAGAAGTGTCTTGCCAAAGGACACAATGGCTCACAGCTCCTTAAACTGAAAGGCTTGAGCCGCTGTGCTTTTGTAAACCAGCGTTTCTCAAAAAGTTAAAGATAGAAAATAAACGCAGTCAGTATATTGGGGCTTTGCTTTGAGAATTTCTAATCGCTGTCACTAAACCTGCTTCGTTCGGTTGCCATTTTCTCAATGCTCACCAAATTTCTTCATAATTGCCCGAGCTCTCGAGCCCTTGATGAAACCGTGGCTCCAAATTATCACTTTTATTTTTCTTCTGCTTCAACTAAATGAGTTTTATTCCCAAATCGCTCAGAACAAAGCGTTTTAATACGTCCACTGGAGACATTATAAGAACTGATTCGCTCGCTGAATTGTTAATGTTTTCTTGTTTTATTGCTGATTTTATGGAAATTGACAAGAAATTGTAATTAGGACTTTTCTTACTTGAAAAGAGTGAGGATTATTTAAGAAACGACTTTCCAAAAATACAACAAATTCAAATTTATTTTGATATTTTAATCCAGTTAATGATGATCTTATGAAGGTTAATGTAGTTTTTATGCTAAATGCCCTTTCCAGAAAGATCCTTCTGTATTTAAATAAGACGGACATAAAGCTTACACTTAAAGATCGACTGTGTCACTTTTCTGGTGGGGGTTTGTTACTCGCTTGTCTTCGTTGGAATGTTCCTCACTGTGGTATTAAACTTATCTTGAAGTTATTCAATTACACACACATTTATTGCTCAAAAATGTCCCTTTAAAAACTGGGCTCACCTCTCCACAGATCTTACCTGTAACTTGGCCTGGTGGTAGACAGTAACATCTCCATATAGTCAAGCAGGTGATATGTTCCCTCCACCAGAGATGTTACAAGAACAACTTTAACTAGTCACAACATATACTGGCCAAACAAAACTCTCCACCTGGATTTAACTAAGTAAATAGGTCCGAGCCTGTAGGTACGAGTCAGGTCTAGGTTCAGCCACAGTCTGTGCTCAAAGAATGAGGTCGGCTGACACCTGAATATACTGAATGACCAGGTTATTCCATCAGTGGATTTTTTTCTTCCCTGATGCACGGGCATGTTCTAAGATGATACTGGCAGGATTCATGGGGCTCAAATAGTGACAGAGGTTCAGGAGCATGAGACTCATTTTCACACATGGAGCCACCACAGAGTCCAGACCTTAACCTCACTGAGAATCTTTGTGATGTGCTGGAGAAGCTTTGTGCAGCGTCAGACTCGACCATCATCAATGCAACATCTTGGTGAAAAATGAATGCAACACTGGATGGAAATAAATCTTGTGATGTTGCAGAAGAGAAATCGAAATAATGCCACAGTGAATGTGCCATAATTAAACATAAAGGCAGAACAACCAAATATTAGAGTGTGTGAGCTTTTTTTTTTTTTTGGTGGCGACTTTTTTTTTTTTTTTTGGCCAGGCAGTGTATAACTGAAAAACTGTGGCGTTGCCAGCAAGATGAATTTTGGGCTGAGTCATTTGCATGTGACCAATCACAGGACAGAACTGTGGTTTGTAAGTCAGTGACGTGTGGTGAGGTTCGTGGCTAATGAGGCACTGATGTCGTCACAATCAAATTTACAAACATATAAACCAGGTGTCAGGACATTTGGCCCCGGGTCAGTTTCTCTCCCAGTGACTTGGGGCCAGAATAAAAAAGAATTTCAAAATAAAGTTCCGAAGTCCGTATGAAATAGCTCTAATAGTATGAAATAAAAAGCTGGTTTTGTATTGTTTTTTATTCTTATTCTGGTTCCCCAATTTTCAGTGGATTGAAGTAATTAAATTTCTTACCATTTTGTACGTCTCTGTTTGAAAAGAGCGAGTCTTTCGTCCCGTCGTCTGGAGCAAACCCTTTAGCTCCTTTAGCGTTGGTCTCAGTCCTTTAATTATAACCTCCTGCTTCGTCCGAAAGTCCAGTTTAGAAAACTGCTTGAGCTTTAATAAGTAATCTTCCTCCATTTAAAAAGTAGGGCCAGGCATGAAGAAAAAAGTGAATTGCTAAAGTTGACTTGCTAACTCTAAATTGTAGTTTTGCTATTCTGCGGGAGTTACAAAGTTCCCTGGGCTCACGAGCGCCCCCTAACATGAGGCAGGGTAACTGCGTGCCTCACCCGGCGCATTTTCACAGCCTTAAAGCAGCAGCGTCACTGCTGAGCTACAGCACAGTCAGAACATGTGAGGCACAGGCCGCTCGTGCATCTCTTCTCAGGATTTCAACGGTAAATGTAAAAATTCAGTGATTTTGAGGGAAAAAAAAAGAATAAAAAATTGCAAAGTTAAATAGAAAATAACTTTATAGTACAAATTATTGGATAAATATAACTATTTCATTTATTTTTCTCTGTGATGACAGGTGGGGCACTGCCTCACCTGCCTCACCTGACCGAACGTCACTGTTATAAGTATAGGTTGGCCCAAAAGTCACTGACACTTTTAAATCTTCAGTATCTTCTCTAATTCTTAAGTTATACTCACCAAATTTTAGAAGTAGATAAACTGAACCTTCTGAGATTTTTGGCAATATATACAGTTATAATTGTTCACTTACACTTGAACTTATCTCTACTTAAACTAGGAGACATAAAAATGACCTCATTTTTAAAAATAATGTTTTTTAAGTGTCCACCATTTTGGGTTTGTCTCTGAACAGCCTGATCCAACACACTTTACATAACATTTAAAGCATTTCCGGGCTTATGGCTCTTATTTGATCCTGATTTACGTTTGAAGTCGTTTTTATTGTCTGAGATTTTTTTCACAAACACCTTTTCTTTAAGATAGACCCACAGGAAGAAATCAGGACTAGTCAGGTCTGTGGAGATCACACACTGCCCCCTGTCTTTGAAAAACACTTATTATTCCTTTAATGGCATTTACTCTTGGGGCATCTCCGCTGGGTTTGTGAATTTGACCCATGTGAAAGTACCACAGTACAATGAGGGTTTATTCCTCGGTGCTGTATTTGATCATATTAATATCAGAAGGGTAGTTCTAAATGTATAACATACTTCAGACTATTTTGTTTTTGAAAAATATAGAAGCGATTTGTGCTTTTATAGACAGGTAAGAAATGTATGCTTTTTTCTCTTAGCTGGATTTAACAAAAGCTTAATTTTTTTGATTTTTTCCTCTTTTGTTTCGTCTAATCACAGTGGCGTCTTTATTTGAACGCTCCGATCAGTGGTTCTCGCTTTCAGTAAGAGCCAGTCCTCCAGTGGAAAATGTGTCCTCTGAATCTGATGACCAAAGTGTAGCCTCAGGGACTCATCTTCAGATCTTGACCTGGATGCCTGGTCTGGGGTGGACTTACAGCTGGAGGGTTTGTACTTTTTGGATTGATGTGAGAAGCTAGAATGAAAAAAATGCCAAGTGAAGTAGGAAAGCAATCCACGGACCTTCTTGCTGCCTTAGATAGTCCTACCCACTTCAGCTGTTTGCATTGGTAATTACAACAGGCAGATTGATGGTTTTAGCCAAGAAATGTCCAGGCAAAGTCCACAAATGTATTTGTATATCAGAGGTATAATACTCCCTACAACAGAACCATAGCCAGACTGTGACCAAACTGGACTAGACTGGAATGGACAACACTATCCATATGTTGAGGGTTAATCTTCTCCAACATTACTCCTCTTCTCTTCAACAATCGGCCGAGTACAATTTATTCTACAACAGCCCTTGAACTTGCTATTACTGAAACATAGACCTGAATATTAACAACAGTGATTTTTCCAGCTCCTCCATTTCTACCAGAGGAGCTGTAGCTATTAAATATTAAAAAGAACAAAATAAAATTGTAAAAAACTCAAATTATTGTCAAACTGTTTGCAGTGGTCCAAACTTAATCCTCGTTTTCACAGTTTTTAATGAGTTTCTAAGCACGGAGCTAGCCTCGTTCTGGATTTGTGATTGTTTAAATAACTTTAAAACTAGATCAAGTCTGATTTTGACGATATTTCTGTAGTACGGTGATTTTTTTATGCATACATTTTTTAAAATCTAATAAAATCTCTTTACACAGCATGTTGTGATGTAATCTTAAACCCAGCTAAACTGCAAACACATGGGATTAGGACTAGAATATTTGCACACATTGACTGTACACTGACAGTTTTTTTCAGTTTATTATAAGACTTTTTTTTCTTTTCTCTTCACCCCTCTGACCCCGTGTTCTGTCAACCTCTCAAATAAGAAGAAAGGCATCAGAAGAGCGGGGAGCGCAAACAGACTGTACATTCCTCCTGCAGCAGCCGCGACCCGGGCACAATGGCCCCTCCTACTTGGTAACCATGGAGATGGGGAAGCAGCGTTACCATGGAGGTGACCTGTGCGTGCCCCCGTCCCGCAGAGAGCACATTCATCAGCTCAGACAACATCACAGGTAAATAAAATCTACACAAACAATTATATCAGTTCAAATATTAGGAAAGTCTGGACCAAATTTGTCTGATTTACTCTAAATGTCGTCCAGTATAGACCAAGGCGGTAGTAGTTACATTTAGTATGTTTCTGAGTCATTTTCTGAGTTCTACTAATTCTAATTTTACTACTAATATTTTGTTTAAAATAATGGCCTAGTCTGTAACTGACAAAAGCATTATGTTGACAATATTTAATCATATGAACATTGTCCTTCAAGCAGCTTACACTTTCACTGTGCCTCTTTTTCTGGTTGAAATGCCCGAATCTGTGTATTATTTAAGGTTTTATCTGTTAAACTTTTAAACTTAAATGTAATTCAGATGTTAGCCAGATGGTTAGTTGTAGTACTCAAGCTATATATTCTGCAAAGTAAATCATAATTTCAGTTTGTATTTGTTCTTAAGTACAGGGCCATTTCAGCCAATACTTGATACCTGCTTGAGTAGCTGAGTAGTAAGTAACATTACTCTTATTGTTGGACAAATTTAGTCTCCTCCAGCCACCTCTGAAATCTTTAAAAAGTCTTGAAACTTGAAAAACAGAGCTTGTTCATTTTAAACTGTTAAACCTGACTCTCCACAGACTGATATGTGCAGCACTCTGAGTTCTTCACATGATCAATCTGAGATGACTCTTGCTGATCAAAAAACGTGAAATGTCATGACGATTATTTGAATGTGATTGATTGAAGTGTCACAACAGCAGAGCAAGACAACAAATCAAATTTTTGTTAAATCTAGTTGAGAAAAAAGCAAAGACATCATCTGCGTCCACAAAAGTACAAATCGTTTACTTTCTGCATGTTTTTCACAGACAAAATTTTGCGTCTGTATTTTACTGGAAGTTCATCTGTCGCATCATTGTGTTTGTTTTGGTTCATTTGGGAGCTTCACCTTTGGCTTCTACACAAACCTCCGCTCTGCTCAGTGACTGGTCTGTGCGTCTGTTTAAACTTACAGCAGGAGAACAACATGGATTCTCGTGAGTTTGTGATCTCATATATACTGGGAGGATCCATCTAGTGTGCAAGGTTATAAACCGTCTGCAGGGGTCCAAAGTTATTCCTCACTTACCTTATGCATTCTGAACATTGTAATTATTCATGTAATGAGTTTACAAGTGCTTTTCATAAGTCCAGAGTGGAGTTTTGCCATGATGGTGAAGCTAACAACAGCTAGTATGCTAACAGTGTACTTAGGCCATGCAAGTTTATTGTACAGCACAGTTTGTACACAAAGTAATGCAAAGCTTTACAGAAGAAGAAAGGCGTAACTAATCATTGTAAAATTACCATTAAAAGAGAAGTCCATATTCACCTGCTGCAGTGAGACATAGATCTGAGAGTCATCTGCAGAGGTGTGGTTGGACACATTATTGCTGTGTATTAACTGGCCTAATGTCAGCCTGTAGATCAGAGGCGCCCAAACTTTTTTTTATTGAGGGCCACATCTCAAAACATATTCGAAGCGGAGGGCCACAGACCAGTGATCAGTGCAGTGCAGTGCTTTAAACACAGCTTTGACAGAACCGCTGTGTGTTAATAATTTAAACACATTCATTTTAAGTCTGTATCACACTGTGATGTGATGTTTGAGGTTATAATGGTAGAAATAGTTAAGGCTGTAGTTAAAAATACTGCTTATGATCAATTGGCCGGTTCAGCAGGAGGCTTATGGGCCTATAGGCCTATGGGCCAATAAAACTGGTCTGAGGGCCGCATTTGGACCCCGGGCCATAGTTTGGACACCCCTGCTGTAGAGAAAGGGTCAAACTAAAGGGGTCTCAGGATTGAGCCACAGGTCAGGGCCATGTGATCTGAGACACAAGCTCAACAAAAGTACATCCTGTCATATAACAAGAGAACACGTTTAGTGCCCTACCACAGATGCCCTCCCAGTCCTCTAGTCTCTGTAAGAGGATCCCATGATCCACAGTGTGAAAGGCAGTACTCAGATCTAACAGCATCAAGTGCTGTGGTGGGTCTAAAACCAGACTGGAAAACATCAAAGGAGTTGCTCATTTGGAGAAAGTTAATAAGCTGTTGGTAAACTACTTTTTCAAGAACTTTGCCATGGAACCTTATTAAGATGCTCCGGCTCCCTGGGGACTCTTTTGGCCAGAACACCTACGAAGGCAGACAACATGGGGAAGTTAAAATTACCAGCAATTCAATTATAAATAGTTAGCTAATACACAACACTTTCATCAATAAAGCATTTTAAACTTATTTGTGTGTTGTCCTTCTTTCTGCAGCCTCAAAGATAAGTGAGTGGTGATAGTAAATAGTTGAGCAAAGAACAATAATGTCCGAAAAATCCCTCTCCCTTGTTCTACATAAACTGGGGTTGTACATGTGCATCTTTTCTCTATAAATCTCATAACGAACCTGAAGCTTCAACTTGTGCCATTCCTGCTCAGCCTGTGCCTCTGAGTCATCATTCCTCCAGCTTTCTGCTCATCTTTCACCAATTTAACCTTCATCGGAGCAATGGTTTTCAGAACATTCAAAACACAGATTTCAGCAAATCATCAACATTAGAACATGAGGCATTTTCAAAGTGTATAATTTCCATGAGCAGTGCACCTGTTTTATCATTTATGTGTCTCCTTTGAACATCTTACTGATTATCAGACAGCAACATGCTTTTTAACTAGATGCAGACAGCACACAGCAGACTTATTTGGACCTCAAGAGTGATCTGTACTGGAGCAGATGGACAGATTTTGCTCAAATGCATGGGGGAAAAATCAGGTACAGGGTCTTTAAGTATTGTAGACATGTTTGAGAAATGAAATGAAATGAATTATAAAGGTAAACCGCCTGTACCACTCCAGACATCCCCATACAAAACCACAACTCCTCTTCTGTTATAACCTTCGATGACTATAGTGGAAAAGAGGTCCTATAAAACCCAATGAAAAATACTTACTTAGAGCAATGGAAGCAGTAAAGTTATGACGTATTGTGCAAAAGTGTAATATATTTCTAGTTTTGGAGCAGACTCTGGGATGTGAAGACTCTCTCGGTTTGGTGAATGTGATTTGAAAGAGCTGCCCTCATCCATCTCCAGAGCAGCTGTCTCCACCAGTTTACCACAGTATAAGTCTGAGAGCAGAGGAGGCAGAGGGTTCAGAGCGGAGGAGCAGCCCATCAGTCTGACAGAACAGGACTGCGCCGTGGAAGACGCTGGAGAGATACGGTTATTCAGACACAACTTTCAATGGTCACAATCGTCAAATCCCAAAGGTTGTTTTATTTAGGCGATAGAGCGGTAAATATCCTCTTTTTGTGCACAACTCGTACACAGAGTAATTCAAAGGGATTTACAGAATGAGAAAGACATTAAAATCACACAAATCCAAACATTAATAATCACAAATATCATCATAAAATTAACATTAAAACAGAAAAGTGTAGAATAAAACCCTTTCGGTCATATGCACAGATAAACAGAACTGTTTAGAGCCTGGATTTAAACATTGTCAAAGTCGAGGCCTGTCTCACATCTTCAGACTGTTCCAGGTTTTAGCTGCATAAAACTTAAACTCTGCTTCTCCATGTTTAGTCGTGACTCTGGGACCAGCAGGAGGCCGGTCCCTGAAGTCCTCAGAGTGTGAGATGGTTCATGTGGCTCTAACATGTGGGAGATGTTCTTTGGTTCATGGAGAGACTTGTTCACACAGAGCTGCTTTAAAGTCTCTGAGCCACAGGAGCCAGAGACACAGGACACATGTGTGAAGTACTTCACCTGAGCACAGGACACATGTGTGAAGTACTTCACCTGAGCACAGGACACATGTGTGAAGTACTTCCTGGTTCTAGTCAGACTCTCGCAGCAGTGTTCTATCTGGATGTTCTGTTCTGTCTTAAGACTCGTTTGGAGAGGCCAGTGAGCAGGACGTTACAGTCGTCTAACCCACTGGAGACAAATGCAGGATAAGTCTCTCTGAGTCTGGTTTTGACAGTTTACCTTTGATTTTTTACATGTTTTTAGATGGTAAAAAGCTACAGATGTTATTGATTTGATGTGGCTGTTAACGTTCAAGTCTGAGTCCATTTTTACCTCTAGATTTCTAGCCTGATTTGAAGGTTTTAGAGAGAGACTGGAGGTGACTGCTGACACTTTATTTTTGTTTCTGTGGGCCAAAGATCCATCCACACACTGATCTGTTGGATGCAGTGGCAGAGTGAATCCACCGGTCCATATTCACCTGCTGAGTGTCATCTGCATAGTTGCCAATTTCTTCATACAGACAGCAGGGGGCACAAGACTGCATCTGCTGGAGCACTGAAGAATGAGACAGTTTTATCCGGTTAAGGTTGCTCACTAGAAAATTGTGATGTCTAAAGTGTAAGGACCAGAGCTCTGAACAGCAAGCTTAATGAAATATGCAGAATTACTGAAACAAAACTCAGCTTCAGGTATGTTTTTTGGTAATTCCTCTGCTTCTATCTTCTGTAGCCAGGCTCTTTCAGTTTAATTCAGTTTGATCTCACATTTCTATAGTATATCTCTTAACCCAGAGTCAGCACAAGTGAACCCAACTCGGGTGAAATACTTGAAACTCTCTTGTACGTGGCATTCAGAGTGTGTCAGAGATTTGAATATTTCTAATTAAACCTTCTCACTCTGCAAAAGGTCATCACCATTAATCTCTGTGTGGGCCCAAAATATAACTCAAGAACAATGTATGGAGGCATTTAGTGGCATATTCGACTCGTTCTGTCTACGAGAAGTGGGGGAAACTAATGATGGTGATGTTTTTTAAATGGTTAATATGCATTTATTTTATAACTTAACTTTTAATTTGAAAGGTTTAAACTTGGCCTGGTTTAAAGATCAACTGACCTTTTTGATTGTGCTGAGCAATGCAATAAATAAATAACTAACTGTGGAAAGAAATTGCAGCTGAGCAGAAATTTGTGCATATCTTTGGGTTTTCTGATTTTGATCCTACCTCCGACTTTGCAACTGAGGATACAACCTGTAACTGAGACAGCGCATGATGTTTTCTCTCCGTGGAGTGATTCACCTTGTTATTCTATGTGAACTTTGTGTGGGTTAGGGAAAGGTAATGTATACAGCCTATATAGATACTTATCATTGAGACCCTTTTCAAATTGAACACTCATATTTCTTTATATTCAGGTGAAAATATTAAAGCACTAGAGTGGATTTCTGTAGCAGCAGTTGTCAAATTATTAATCAATTAAATTTTTTATCAAAGAAGTTTTAAAACATAAGGACTAACGCCAAGTGGTTTACATAGAATCGTTTTTAGTGCCAATTTAAATAATCCCAATATTTTAGTTTTCTTCAAAATCCTTGTAAGAACAGTGATGATTTTTTTTTTTTTTTTTTGTGGGGGTATTTTTCTTTCTACCATGAAACCAAAAACATGCCTAAAGAGGTTTTCAATGTCATCCATCCATGTTTGAGGATTTTAGTGATCTCTCCCAGGCCCTATCTGTAAATCTAGTGATTTCCTGTATTCTGGTGAGTTTTAGATTTACCCACAAGCTACTGACAGTTGAAAAAAATTCATAACTTTTTTGTTTCTAAATATTTTTATTTTATTTTTTCAGCGCATTTAGAACGACCCTTCCAACATTAATATGAGCAAATACAGCACCGAGGAACAAACCCTCATTGTACAGTGGTACTTTGAGTCACATGGGTCAAATTCACAAACCCAGCAGTGTTACCGTCAACATTTTAATACCAGAGATGCCCCAAGTGTAAATGTCATTAAAGGAATAATAAGTGTTTTTCAAAGACAGGGGGCAGTATGTGATCTCCACAGACCTGACTAGTCCTGATTTCTTCCTGTGGGTCTATCTTAAAGAAAAGGTGTTTGTGAATAAACCTCAAACAGTAAACGACTTAAAACGTAATATCGAGGATCAAATAAGAGCCATAAGCCAGAAATGCTTTCAAATGTTATGTCAAGTGTGTCAGATCGAGCTATTCAGAGACAAACCCAAAATGGTTGACACTTAAAAAAAATAATTTCAAAAAATTAGGTCATTTTTACTGCCCCTAGTTTAAGTAGTGATAAGTTCAAGTGTAAGTGAATAATTATAACTGTATATATTGCCAAAAATCTGGGAAGATTCAGTTTACCTACTGCAAAAATTTGGTGAGTATAACTTAAGAATTATAGGAGCTACTGAAGATTTAAAAGTGTCAGTGTACTTTCTTAACAGCTTAATGTCCATTCACGTGGTTGCATGAAGTGGTTTTATTGTTAGTGCAGCACCACAGCACTGCCCCTGCTCCAACGCTCACTCACAGCCTTCATCCGTCTTCTTCACTCTGTCTCTGCAGTGGATAGTCGCCACAAAACACTCCACATTGCACATTTTTCCCTCAGGACGAGGCTGAACCTATGTTTTATGTTGTAGGTCAATTTGTAACATTGTTGTACCACTTCCATACATTAGCAGATAAGTCTTATCTCATTCATTCACTCTTTTATACACTTTTCTCTGTGACTATGGGGCAGACTGTCACCAAATAAACAGCATTTTGCAGCTTGACACCAGTAGAAAACTTGCAGTGATTTCCCAGAGTGCCCCTGATCTCCAGTGCATGTCTTTTATCCTTTTAACCCCGTCTAAAGCCCTCCGCTGACTGCACCCCCAGTGATGCATGGGTCAGCTTTTTCCTGAGTCAAAATTCAATGTGACCCACCTGGCTAGAAGAAATGGGTTCAAACATTGCGGTCCGATCCTAACCCATGCAAAAAAAAATCACTGCAGTTGGCCGTCGTGTCTGCAGGAACGCACCTCGCAAATGTGTGATTCTGTGGCCTATTCTACGTGTAATGTGTTAAAGTCACACTTCATCGTACAGTTTACAGTAAATGCACTATGCACTAGGACAGGTTTGAAACACACAGGATGTATTGCAGGTAGAAGCTTTTAGGAGAGTGATGTGTATATACGAATCAATTGGGAGAAAATAAAAAAAGAGAAATGGGGCTGGCTGGAAAGCTGTCTGTACCTGATCTGCCAACCATGGGTCACCTAAATATCGATGGATACTGTCCCCAGTGAGCTCAAAATTGGCGAAGACATGTCCACACCCGTCGTATGTAAAGTTACGTCTTTGTTCCTCATGGTTCGCTGTATCATCCATGCTTCCGCACAACAATTCTCCATAAATGTACAGAAGCATGACACAAAACTGTACACAACAACTTGACAAACCTGATGCGATGTGCAGTAGTTTCATTAGCGGAGTGTGTGCTGATTGTTGTGATAGTGCTCTGAAGGAGGAGTGACTTAACCTGGGGAGCAAAGGGAGGGGAGACTCAGAGCACCAAAAACGAAATGGGAACATATTAAACATGTTAATACATAGTTTTTCAGCAACTATAGCATTTTCAAAACAATAAAAAGAAACATAATGATCTAAATATGTTCTGTTTTTGCAGTTAAAGCCCATAGAAGTAAAATACACCCTCTTTAACACCACACAATCTCAGAAAATAGTGCAGCTTGTACCGGTCTGTTACACATTTGCTACCGGGCTGCACAAAAATAGTAAATAATTTATCAGAGACGCATCTTCTCCGACGTAACTTTGTCCCGTCCCTCATGACTCACTAATAAGCTCGTCTGTAGATATATAATGAAAATCCTGACAGGAAATCTCCACATAAATCCATCTGATATAAGTCGAGTTTATTATATCTGTGCTAGATCTGCTCTTGTCTCCACGATGACGTATCACGTATAACACATCAGACACGAGCCCAAAAGTAGAGCCACAAGCTCAAGAAAATGAGACAAAAACAAAAGTCTGTGGAGAAAAGGCCAAACTGAGGAGCCAGAAGAGGAGACTACGACCTCCAAGAATCAATTTAACAGACGACACCAGGAGAACTACTTAAAATCTGGGTTTTTCTCGACAGGTGAGTCTCACGAGTCGGCTCTGTGGAATATGAGGGAAAAGAGAACGAGGCAATGAAACCTTCAAAACTGATTTGGCTCATGGAGACTAAGACCTGGATTAAAAGATAAGACTTTAGAGTTTTTGAAAGAAACAAACGTGAATGAGAATGAAAGAAGAAACAAGAGCAGGTCCCTCTGATTCAGCGGGACAGTGAGCTGGATTTTTTATGCACTTAACTTATTTTTGCCATATTTATCTGCCACGTGTAGAAGGCCAGTCTGTGAACATAAGACCTACATTATTCCGGCCCGTGGTGCAAAAAAGGTGCACTATATGACTGTCTAGAGGAGGGACTGACACCTGTCATGGAGATATTATTGCATATACAGTGTCATATTAAACTAAACCCATTTGCGGTAGTTTTAGTGTTTAAAAATATCAAAACAACAATTGAAAACGAGCCTGGTTGCCTATAACTTGACTGCTTGGCTTAATTGAGATATATCTTGAACTAAACTAGCCCTATTCACCTGTAACACTGTTTTATCAAATCCAATTCTTCCTGATGAAGTCTATATCGGGTGATTAGTTCGTAAATGAGAAGAGCAGTGAAGTTGGAGCAGCTGTGAGCCTCTCGATATCGCTCAGACAGAACATTAGGACGTCTGGCCCCACCCTCTCTCATTCTTAACACACTCATTCATTATTATCAATCCTACTCACATTCATCTGAGGACAGCCACAATCACCTCCAAGTGTCCACAGCTCAGAGCCTGCTGTCTGGAGTCTGCCGGGGCGGGGGACGTCGGTTAAAAACACTGTGGATCATCTGATTATATTGCTTGAGTATAAACATGTTTTCAGTTTCAAGTATGTGTTTTGAAAGTAATGTGTTTTTCACTGAATCTGAATATTAGTTTTTTTCCCCTCTCAGTTCAATTGAAAAACTGGAAAATAGCAATTTGTAGATTTGCCTAACGTTCAGCTCATTGCTTTTGAAAATGATGACATGCTGTAAAAAAATTATAATATTTTTCCCACAAATTTGAATAATACACGAGAACTTTAAGAGATCGTGCAACATTTATGAATAAAAACAGTGCTGGTTTGGGACTTCCATTGCGTGATTCACATGTGAACTTTGAATCAGTCTTTAGAAAGGTCATATGTGAAATCAACTTTTATAAGCTAAATGTTATGTAAATGTTATAACAGTGTTTCCTCATCATTACCTTACTCAGACTTTTATTTAGATTGACTGAATGTTTAATAATCCTGTATTGTCCGGATTTGAGGCTTGAGTTCTCAGAAAATGGCTGTTTTCACTTACCCCCCTATCTCCACCCACATATCTGTAATGTGACCTGTCGTTGCAACAGTAATATTCAACAATTTCAGACTCCAGATCATGCTTAAAAATGTCACATAACCATTTTTTAACATTAAAAGCGCACGCACTTGTATATTAAACCATTTTAGGTCAATACTTTCAAACTAAATATGCAAAAAAATATAATAATATACAATCAACTTCCAATACCCCAGACAACGACCTTGAAATGTTGAAATCTTTTCTCCTGGTGGAATACAAACTAACTGCAGACAACAGAAAGTGCTAATAACAGACGGACAGACCAATACAAAACTGCAGTCCTGCCAGAAGAAGAGTCCGAAAGGTCAGAGGTGAAAGGTCAGCGCCCGGAGGTATCAGACAGGAGACGCGACAGGGACGTTTAATGAGAGGGGATCACACAGACACATGAGAGGAATCAGGACGAGTTTTGGAGGAGCAGAAGTCAGGAAGTTTGATGCCGACTTTTGATTGGGATAAACACGGAAGGTTCAACGATTAGTGGAGGACAGGTGAGCAGGGAGGGATAATCACACGAGACAGATGTGAAAAAGGGCAAATAGTTGAGCTAAAAAGTTTAGTTTCACTGTTTTTTCTGGTGTTTGCTGCAGTATTTATGAGTACTCAATCTTCGTAGTGAGAAGGTTCGGGTTTGACTGTCTTTCTGTGTGGAGTTTTCATGTTTCTTCCGTGTCCAGGTCCCTTCCACATTCTGTCTGAATCCAAAATGGTCTTGAATCGAACCACAGAGAGCTGATGATGAAGATAAATAAGAGTTTGGTGCTTCAACTGTTGCTTCCCCTTTTTAAAATGTAAGCTGCCATGTTTGTTTTGACACAAATGGGAGGAGGGGACACAGAATATAGTTTCAGATCCGCTCTTCTTTGGAAATTTTTTGTCAAAGTGTTTGGTTCTAGCCAAGTAAGTGTCTGGTCGCTTTCCTCCAGGAACTCCGGTTTACCCCAGCAACCAAAAACTTGCACAACAGATAAAACCCTCCAGCTGAGGTCGTCCTGAACAAAACTAGCTCAAGATCAAGTCCCCGAGTGCTGTATGTCAGACGCCCACTGCTTCTGACAGGTTCCCCCAGCGGCATTGGAAGGATTTTACAATTTTAAAAGGTGGAAATCTTATGACCGGGACATTCTTCATTTGCTCTTGCACCAAAAGAAAAAAGCAGAAAATAGAACAAAGTATGATGCAAACTGTGTGTAATTCTACAGTCATGTGACAAATGTATTAATCCACAAAACCAAGGAGTTGTAGAAGGACAGGTTATTGCCCTACTAAACAGTGTTTCAGGATACATTTTAAGTTATATAGTGTATAGTGTAAGTTAAGTTAAATGTCTTAATGGTGTCGGGCCTTCTTATCTTCTTATTTATGACCCTTGCAAACCCTGCGCTCCTCCGGCAGCAGGATCCTAGTCGGTCTGAGAGTCAGGACTCACATCTTTGCGTCTATGGACTACCCCAGGACCAACATTCATGTTTTTAGAGCAGGCTCAAAACCCACCTTTTTTATATTTTGTTCTAGTCCTTAGCTTTCTTTTTTTTCTTTCTTTTAGGATCTCCAGTGTTTCCTCTGTTGGAGCCTCTGCGTCAGGAGCAGTGGTTGGCTGCAGCTGTTGGGGCCTGTCCCGGAGGCTCCAGGTGGAAGGTTGGTGTTTCGGCCTCATCTTTCCCAGGGCCGTGTCGGTGTCCTGGTGGCTGCAGGTGGCTCTCTGCTCATGGCATAGACGGCTCCTCGGATGATTCTCGTCCTCAGTTGGATAACTGTACATAACCTCGTGTATATTAGCTTGCGAGTGTGTATGTGTGTTTGGGTTGGACAGTTGTGGGGGTAGGGTGGGTGGGTGGAAGAGGATAGTTTTGTGGGATAGTGTTTTAATTAATGCAAAGCTCTTCATAAATAAAGCTTGATTAGATTTGATTTGAGAAAGAGCAGAACCCAACTGTTTTCTTATTGAAGGCATATTCACTTTGCCCATCTAAATAAATGCATGACTTTTTATTCTCTTTCAGATCGTTACTTCTTATATATAGGCTTCAAATAGTATGAAGACATCAGTCAGATCCCTGGTTTATGTCGGTATTGTGTTGTTGTATACCTCTCTTTCTGTTCAGATGAAAAGGAGTCAGTTCAAGGTCAGAGCTGAGAATAAAGAATAAGAAATCCCTGTGAAGAGGAGAGGACACTGAAGGACGTCGCATCTGGAGAGGAGCTGGTGTGAGTGCAGTACACACTTATACAAGACAAAGATAAACACCAGTGAGACAGACAGAAGGACAGAGGTAGACTAGAGACAATAGACACGGAGCATCCATTCACTCTGCAGATAACACCGCGATGAACTGCACAGCTGCGACACTCAGGCAAACCCGTATAAAATCTAATTATAGTGAAATCCATAACCACATAACCTCTGAGAAGAAACTATACTTACTTAAAGGAGCTGTCCCTGATGTTTATTGTCTTAAAAACACAATGAACAGAACGACATTACTTGAAACTGTTTTCACAAGGCCAGAGAAGGGTTTTAACATCACAATAAAGCTAAAAACAACCAATAATAATAATAATGCCTTACACTGGTGATTATACAGGGTGGCCCAAAAGTCACTGACACTTTTAAATCTTCAGTAGCTCCTATAATTTTTAAGTTATATTCACCAAATTTTAGCAGTAGGTAAAGTGAACCTTCCCAGATTTTTGGCAGTATATACAGTTATAATTGTTCACTTACACTTGAACTTATCATTACTTAAACTAGACATAAAAATGACATCATTTTTAAAAATAATGTTTTTTAAGTGTCCACCATTTTGGGTTTGTCGCTGCATAGCCTGATCCAACACACTTTACATAACATTTGAAAGTATTTCCGAGCTTATGGCTCTTATTTGATCCTGATATTATGTTTTAAGTCGTTTATTGTCTGAGGTTTATTCACAAACACCTTTTCTTTAAGATACACCCACAGGAAGAAATCAGGACTAGTCAGGTCTGTGGAGATCACATACTGCCCCCTGTCTTTGAAAAACACTTATTATTCCTTTAATGGCATTTACACTTGGGGCATCTCTGGTATTAAAATGTCGACGGTAACACCACTGGGTTTGTGAATTTGACCCATGTGACTCAAAGTATCACTGTACAATGAGGGTTCGTTCCTCGGTGCTGTATTTGCTCAGATTCATGGCGGAAGGGTCGTTCTAAATGCTCTGAAAAAATAAAAGGAAAAATATTTAGAAACAAAAGAGTTATGAATTTTTTTCAACTGTCAGTGACTTTTGGGCCTCTAATGAACTCTATACTCACTATACCACTATGGTAGTAAGCTAATACTTCTATAGTCCCAGCGCCACCGACCCCCATTCACTCACCGCACATACCACAGTCACACTAGGCAACATGGGTCAAGTGTCTTACCTTAGGACAGACATGTCAAACTCAAGCCCGTGGGCCAAATTTGGCCCTCCATACGAATATATTTGGCCCGCAAGATCATATCAAATATGTATTAGAGCTGGCCCGCCGGCCGTTGCGCCAGTATAGCGCATGCATCTCTAATACTATGAATCCCAGAATGCTTTGCAAATGTGTCGGTGCGGTGGCCCCCACCACTTCTGTTGACACTTATTAGTATCTGCTACCTGTCGCCTCACTCAAATTTAATCCATCCGTTCTAAAAAACATGTAGATGTTGTTGAAATGCTTCAAGAAATATTTAGTTTGGCCCATCACTTAGTTCCAGCTTTTAATTTTGGCCCTCTGTGAATCTGAGTTTGACACCCCTGCCTTAGGACAATAAAACACACATGTTTTTTGTGTGTTTTACGCAAGTCCAAGCACAAATCAATCCTCCTGTAAACCTTCGTGTTTTGGGGACGACTGATCTAAACACTGAGCCACTTGAGACACAACTAGTTAACAGTACACTACCTGATTCTCAGACAATAAAACACGTTATCACTTTGAGGGAGCACACAGCGATCTCATTTTGAAAGAGCATTTACATTATATCTGTGGTAAATTGAATGCATCATTATCATAAACGTGCCCCTATACATGCTGTATAGTATGGGACGCACTACTTGATGTTTGCGTAGACAATAATTATAAGATTTATCAAAGGAGATTACATTTTCATGCAGAGATACATTTTTCTGTCATATTAATAGACTCTGGGAGCGTTATTCTGGGTAATATGTCTTATGCTGCTGCAGCTTCAGTGCTTATAGCGCGTTATATAGGCTACAGACAGCATTATTCACAAGGCACCGAGCGCTCATTATCTTCAGACAGGGCTCATCAATGCACAGAAACCCACACAAGTCGAAGCCTAATCACGTATAAATCCATGCATTAGACCCAGCTTTTGATCAAGACTGCAGCAAATTATCGTCCTCATACCTCCATCTCCTTTAACGGCTCAGAATGACTGTCGGGAAGCATGAGGCAACATCAAAAACCAACAGACCCTTGACTCTTTCATTAAAATTCTCAGTCTATCTCCACAGTTTGCGCCGCACTATCAAACTGTGAGTTCAGATCGATAAATTTGTCACGGGAATCCTGCGTCGTCTTTGATAGCGTTGGTTGGGAGCCCAGACTCGGAGTTTCAGAGCCAGATTTGAAGGCGGAGGTTACATTTACAAGCAGAGAGTCTTATATCTGCGCCCCGGCCTTGGATAGAGGAGACGTCATAAAGAATACGGGAGTCTGGTTGTAAAGTGTGTGTGAGTGGAGATGGGAGCGAGGGGTCTGAAAAGGAGGAGGAGGAGAGGAGAAAATCTGATTGAAAGTTTGGTGGTGAATGAAAAGTAGTTTGTAAAATATTTGAGGTGTGAGAGTTAGAAATGTGGCAAGAGAGATTCTAGTTCTCCAAGATTAAATGGTAAATAATAATAATAATAATAATAATAATAATAATAATAATAATAATAATAATAGTAATAATAACAATAATAATAATAAACTATAATATAAAATGTAAAAAAATAATTAAATTAAATAATAAATTAATTTAATTAAATTCAATTTAATAAAAAAAAAAAATCCTACACTTCAAAAATGAATATCTTAGTTTTACTTTAAAGGCCTTATACTACACAAAATTGACTCTATGATACTGTAACCTCCCCAAAATCAACCACACATGTTTGAGTAACACTTTATTGTTAGTCTGTCTACATCTTCAAATCTCAAAATTCTCTGTTCCACCTTGTGAAGTCATGTAGTGGCAGCTTTCAGCTACTTTTTTACTTTTAATTCAGTAGAAATTGGCAATTCCAGGGCTGAAATTGAAGGTGCATAGAGTTTAACAACACACTGGAGCGCTTCTTGTATTACCACATGATGACATCACAAGGTGGAACTGAGTGTTTTCTGTTTGAGAGAAGAACTCAGCCTAAATCTGCAGGGTTTGTGTTTAAACATGTGTGAATGAAACAAAAAAACACAACTCAAGGTCTGTGTTTGTGACGAGGAAACACATTCAGATCAGAAAATAGCACAGTTTAAAATTTCGTCGGATCTAGTCGGAGTCAAACTCGATCACAACTCCACCCAGTGATAATGTTGTTGTGCCCTTGAGCAAGACCCTTCACCCACCATTAATAAATGTTAATGTGTTTTGGGACTAGATCATTGGTGGTGGTTGGGAGACTGCAGACGGATCTTTGACAGTGAACCGCCGCAGGGGATGGATGTGGCTGCAGATAATGGCAAGAAAGCAAAAATAAAAAAAAAGTAAAGCAAAAAAAAAAAAGTAATCTTGAAATATCTTGAAACCAGAATATATTGAGCAAAAAGTAAGTGTTGTTATGATGCAAAAATTAACTAAAGACTCATACTTGGTCCATGGGCATATACTAGTTTATGTGGTTCATTTCTGTCCTGTTAATGTGGATTTTTTAGTACTAATACCTGTTCAAATACAAATTCTAGTGTTGATTATCTGAATTTTGCTGCTTTTGACATCTTTATTTCCTCCCCGCAGTCTGTGATGCTGCACCTGTACTTCACTTCACTAATCACTCATTCACAGAACGATTCTACAGCCAAAAAGCTCCAAAAAAGATCCAGATCCAACCCTAAACATATGTATTTATATTCAAACTCCTATCTCTGAAAATGGTGGTGTTGCATTTGATCAATTCTCACCTTATCATTATTGTGATAAACTGGACTCCGAAATAACTACCCAAATCACGTTGCATTTTCACATTCATTTTCTGTCCATCTCTGCAGGCTCTCATCTCTCTCCATTAAACTCCTATTAACACTGGTCCTATCTCTGGAGCCATTACCACCGGAGCTGGAGAGGGGCCGTGCTGCTGATTGCACCCAGGCCTCGCAGCTCGTTTCTGGGCTTCTGTACCTGGACAAGTGCCTCTCTGGGTGGGGGCCACACTTAGCCACCTGCCACAGTGCTACGCGCCGCTGGGATTCTGGCTTTAGTCATTAATTGAGCTTTTAATGCGCTGTTGTTTAATTGTGTGAGACTGAGATAATGATTAGGGGAACATCTGGTGGCTATAAATGAACTGGTTGCAGACTCCTGGTTTCAACTGATATGACTTTGAGATGAAGGATTAAAATACTGGAAAATAACTCTTTCTGATACAGAGGAATCATTGCTGCTAAGTATTTTAGAGAATTAAAGCTGCACTATGTAACTTTTCTGGTGACGGGTCCTTCATTGTTTTGTATGGGGTGTTGCACAGTGGCATTTGACTGTTTTTTTTTTTATTGCGGGTCTTTTTATTGATCATAAATACAGTGGAAGTGGCGTCATCTCACCACAGAACTAACTTGTCTCTGTAGAGATAGTTCATTTAATGCCATATTGTGGAACAATCCAATCAAAGTAATACCATCTTTATGGAGAAAACAGTATATTTCTCATCTAACATTAGCCAGACCCATTGCATTACAAAAAGAAATGTTAAGAAGCAGTGCAGGGTGAAATAAATGCAGTAAAAGCTGCAGTAGTTCCTTGTTTACTTGAGCTTTAGCCACGGCTCACCGCACCACAAACCCACTAAACGTCTTTTTTGAGAATTGCTACGATTGGCCTTATAATTAAAAAGTATAAGTCTCTTTTTTCTAATTAAAGAAAACATTGGTTGTGTTTGGATGACTTCATTTGCTCTGCCCTGGACCCACAGCCTCACCTGGAGCGTGGAGACACAGCTCGTTTGGAGGTGTAAATGTTGTTAATAAAAAATAATAAAATCTGGAAAGTGAACCCAGGATGGCGTTGTATTGTTTTCAGTGGCCTGTGCTCATTGGTGCATGGCCCCAAAATAATTTCTTTTCTGGATTACTTCCTACTTCAATATGGGCCATTTGGTGGGTGTCTCCACTGTGTGAAGTCAGAATCTTACAAAGCAAACTGTCACAACAATATTCATGTTGTGAAAATAGAGAAGAATCCAAACAAGTTTGACCTGGTGAAAGCTGTGGATGCCCTGTGAGTTCCTAAAAAATGCATTGTGCTCTATAGAACTCAGTACAGAAACTGCAGTAGGAGAGCGCACACTAGTCGATCTCGCCCGGGACGGACAGGGAATGTCTTGTCCAGTTCTTATTACACAACCCAGTTCCAATAAAGCTGGGACGCTGTGTAAGAGGATTCCTCCTGCAAAGCTTCAACAATTAGTGTCCCAGTTCCCAAACACTTACCGATTGTTGTTTAAAAGGAAAGATGATGTAACACAGTGGTAAACATGCCCCTGTACCCGCTTTATTGGAAAGTGTTGCAGACATCAAATTGAAAATGAAAATATTTGTATAAAAAAATATAAAGTTTATCAGCAGGAACATTAAATATCATGTCTTTGTAGTTTATTTAGTTCAATATAGGTTGAAAAGAAATAGCAAATCGTATTCTGCATTTTTTTTTTTTTTATTTTACCCCAGCTTCATTGGAATTGAGCTCGTCAACCCATCTTTTACTAATTTCTTTAGCCTTATCAGCTGGCCACAAAATGCACGACTACCAAATCATAATCACAGGTCAGCAGTGTTAAACAAGACATTTAAGTAGTTTCTGTAGGCCTAATTCTGCAGTGCTGCTTTTACAATCTATATTTAGGGGAAAACACAAAATTTACTCAGGTACCCCAGCTTTAAGTCAGAAGATGTATTAACCAAAAAAAAAACTATGAAAGAATCCTGTTTAGAGGTGATCACGACACATAAAAGCCTGACACAGTCCCCTGAGTAAGCCCCTCGGTCAGTTCAAACACATTTCCCTGTATTTCTCCATCACCAGTCACGTGAGGAGGTGGTTTCTGATTGATCGGGTTTATCCTGCTGTGCTTGTGTGCCGTGTGGAAGATCCTCTCAAACCTCAGCGTGAAGACATCAGACAGAGCTCAGAGGGCCAGAGTAATGAGATAGACTCAGGTGAGCAGCGGCAGCACACTTAAACAATCCCACTGGGAGAGGAATAACATCAAACAGGTCAATGTAAGGATCCCCCATATGTGTGACAGAAACAGCTGGTTAGAGGTGGATGACAGGGCTGACTAAATTTATATTGCAGTTACATGGAGTCTATATAGAGCTTAGCACGTCATGATTCTGGAAGTATTTCTGTTAAATTTTCCCATATGCTTCCAAAATGCAACACCACAAGATCTACAGCCTATTTAACAATCTTACTCTTACCTCTGGAACCTTTTAAACCACCAAGTTGTTAAAACATTTCAGCAAATTTTAGGTTCAAACTCCATCAATCCATTTTCTTCCACTTTATCCGGGGCTGGTTTGCAGAGGCAGCAGTTTCAGTAGGGAGGCCCAGACTTTCCTCTCCACACACACTTCGTCCGGGACGATCCCAAGGCGTTCCCAGGCCAGCTGAGAGACATAGTCCCTCCAGTGTGTCCTGGGTCTTCCCCAGAGCCTCCTCCTGGTGGGACATGCCCGGAACACCTCCCTAGGGAGGGAGGTCCAGGAGGCATCCTGAACAGATGTCAGAGCCACCTCAGCTGCTCCTCTCTATGTGGAGGAGCAGAGGCTCTACTCCGAGCTCCTTCCGTGTTACTGAGCTCCTCACCCTATCTCTAAGGGAGCGCCCAGGCACATTGCGGGGGAACCCCATTTGGACCGCTTGTATCTGAGATCTTGTCCTTTCGGTCATTACCCAAAGCTCATGACCATAGGTGAGGGAAGGAACGTAGATTGATCGGTAAATTGAGAGCTTTGCCTTTGGACTCAGCTTCTTCTTTACCACAACAGTCCAATACAGCGACCACATCACTGCAGACGCTGCATCGATCTGCCTGTCAATCGCATGCTCCAAGTTTAAATTGTTAATATTCAAAAATTTTTTAAAAGTCTCTGGGAAAAAAGTCTCTGGGAAAATGAATGGGAAGTTTACTTTACTATTGAGCTCCACTGGCCACATCTTGATCACGACACACTGCTTTATTTAGATAAGCCATAATCAAAAGTTATTGAGAAGGGTGAGGAGTGGGTGAGGAAATGTCTACGAGCAGAGGTAAAAGCACTGAGTAATCATGTAACCACTGCTACAGAAAAGCAGATTGTCACAGGGTCAAATCACATTTTTTGTCATCATCTGTAAAGCTGTATGACCCTTATGCTACAGTCAGGCCACGGCGTCAAAAACTTGGACGCTTTATATTTGAGAGCAGATGCTTGAAAACATGCAAATTTGGTCAAATGTTCTCTAAAGTTTTTCCAAGTCTGGCATTTGACGCAGGACGGGTGAATGCTCCAGACACGGCACGTCAAAACGCTTGACACGAGCTGCAGAAGAGTTCAAACTTTATACATAAACAAGACACCACCATTAGTCGTTCAGGCAAATAGACGACAACTGTTGAATTACATTGTCATAACTTTACTTAAGCTTATCAAAAAATGAAATAATAAAAAAGAAATTGGAATGGGAACCAAACAGAAGTGTAACGTTTTGTTTTCAATCACCAAAAGTGACTGTATTTCAGATCAATCATTCTAAAAGCAAAACTTCATATTTATTCTTAATGGATTTGTGAATTTCAAACTCACTGGGCACTGCATGCAGCATTAGCACTCTGTGGGCTGAAAATAGATTCCAGCACACACCTGTGACTAAAGACTCATAAGGACATTTGGATGAGACAGAAATGGTAGATTATACACACAGAATCTTCTCTGAGCAGACCCTCTGAAACGCCTCCAGCCCCAGAGCAGATCATCGTCCACATTGGACTCAAACCCTGGGCAGCGGTCCACAGAGACACTGTGAAACTCCGGGAGGGAGGGTGGACGGATGGATAATATGGAGCAACAGTCAGGCTCATCTTCTTCCAGTCTCTCGTTGTGTGACCATCACTCTCAAGTAGTATTCAGGATTCAGTAGTAGTTGTAGTACTGACTGAGTCTGTTCACGTAGTGCTTGCTGCCTGGGCCCATGCTGTTTGATGCGGTGCTCGTGTTGTGTACCGCCTGCGCTACTTCTGTTTTTGACATTTTTAAGACAGTAAAAATCAGGTGCATTGCCTTTAATATGCACTCAATAGAAACAAAAGTGTTACCATTGTTTTTGCCAACGCAGTTTTATGCTAACCCGGCCAACAAGATTCATTTTCATAATATTTGTGAATTCACAAACTTATGAGAATCAATCTGCCCAGGCTCTGGCCGGTGCGACTGGGCTCGGGTCACCAGTGCTTCACAGAGCAACATGTTGTTTGGGTTGAGGCCAAAGGTGAAACATGCAAAACAAACTAAAACTAACTAAAACTAACACGGCAATGCCAATGGACACTGGACATGTTCTGTATTAAAAAGTTTGATTTCTGATCGTCCCACACACAGCAGGTTAGCTCTAGACATTTTGGCAGCTTGTAACAAAGATGACAGACTTTTTCCATAACATTTGATTTGCACAAAATGTTTTTATACACTTTGTTATTTGTAGTTGTGTTGGGAGGTTATTGGTCCATGAGTCCACTGGTCTGACCTGGTACATGTTGACTGCAGTACTAGTACTCGTGGTGCAGGTTTCTTCCGTTTTGGGCGTAGTTTCTGTGTCTGTCAGAGTCTGTCACACTGACTCTGATCAAAGCCTCAGCAGGAGCCGCTCTGATCCACTCCACTGGACATGGGGCAGGCACGCATTAAAACCTATGCACACGCACTCACACAACACACACACTCACACATAACACACACATAACACACACGCACCACCACACATCACAACCTCTGCACACACATAACGCACTCACACATAACACACAGATAACACACACACACACATAACGCACAGATAACACACAGATAACACACACGCACCACCACACATCACAACCTCTGCACACACATACAACACACTCATACATACACACACACATACACACAACACACACGCATAAACGCACAGATAACACACACACACAGATAACACACACGCACCACACACGTATCACACCTCTGCACACATGCACACACAGATAACACATACCCACACATGAACACACACACAGAGACAACAACACACACACACACCACACACATAACACAGATAACACACACACACACCACGCACACAACCTCTTCACACATAACACACACACACACATACAAAACACACACATCACCACACACACATAACACACAGATAACACACACACACACACACACACACATCACAACCTCAAATGCACACATAACACACACACGGAGATAACACGCACACACACACACATCACACACACACACACACACATGCACAAATCAGGCACATCTACCACCACATACACACACAGAAACACACATAACACACACACACCGCACACAACACACATCACACACACACACACATCACCACCTCTGCACACATAACACACACACACATGCACAAATCCACACATCACCACCTCTACACACACACACACACACACACACACACACACACACACAACACATTCACAAATCCACACATCACCACCTCTACACACACAAACACACATAACACACACACACACACACACACACACATGCACAAATCCACACATCACCACCTCTACACACACACATATGCACACATAACACACACACATACACACACACACACAACACATGCACACATCCACACACACACATGCACAAACACACACACACACACCTCTACACACACACACACACATAACACACCACACATCACACACACAACACACATGCACAAATCCACACATCACCACCTCTACACACACAATACAAAAAGGGTGGGGTATGCAAAAAACCCCTCACAAAACACACACACACATCACACATCACACACTCTACCAACGTTTGGCTACACCATACAAAAAGGTTGCGGGTACAACACCTTGAAACCCATACAAACACACACGTTTCACACACTTTCTCGTTTCATACTCTACACTTTCCCGTTTCAACTCTACCTACAATTTGGCTGTGTTCATACTCTACACTTTGCGCGTTTACAACACTACACTTTCCTGTTTCATACTCTACACTTTCCCGTTTCATACTCTACACTTTCTTGTTTCATACTCTACACTTTTCTCGTTTCATACTCTACACTTTCCCGTTTCATATACTCTACACTTTCTCGTTTCAAAAATCTATACTTCCTGTTTCATACTCTACACTTTCCTGTTTCATACTCTACACTTTCTGTTTCATACTCTACACTTTCCCGTTTCATACTCTACACTTTTCCTGTTTCATACTCTACACTTTCTCGTTTCATACTCTACACTTTCCGTTTCATACTCTACACTTTCCCGTTTCATACTCTACACTTTCCTGTTTCATACTCTACACTTTCCTGTTTCATACTCTACACTTTTTCTGTTTCATACTCTACACTTTCCCTTTTCAAACTCTACACTTTCCTGTTTCATACTCTACACTTTCCCGTTTCATACTCTACACACTTTCCCGTTTCATACTCTACACTTTCCCGTTTCATACTTTACACTTTCCTGTTTCATACTCTACACTTTCTCATTTCATACTCTACACTTTCCCGTTTCATACTCTACACTTTCCTGTTTCATACTCTACACTTTCCCCGTTTCATACTCTACACTTTCCCGTTTCATACTCTACACTTTCCCGTTTTCATACTCTACACTTTCTCGTTTCATACTCTACACTTTCCATTTCATACTCTACACTTTCCTGTTTCATACTCTACACTTTCTTGTTTCATACTCTACACTTTCCCGTTTCATACTCTACACTTTCCTTGTTTCATACTCTACACTTTCCTGTTTCATACTCTACACTTTCCGTTTCATACTCTACACTTTCCCGTTTCATACTCTACACTTTCTTGTTTTCATACTCTACACTTTCCCGTTTCATACTCTACACAAACACCGTTTTCATACTCTACACTTTCCGTTTCATACTCTACACTTTCCCGTTTCATACTCTACACTTTCCCGTTTCATACTCTACACTTTCCCGTTTCATACTCTACACTTTCCTGTTTCATACTCTACACTTTCCCGTTTCATACTCTACACTTTCCTGTTTCATACTCTACACTTTCCCGTTTCATACTCTACACTTTCCGTTTCATACTCTACACTTTCCCGTTTCATACTCTACACTTTCCGTTTCATACTCTACACTTTCCCGTTTCATTACTCTACACTTTCCGTTTCATACTCTACACTTTCCTGTTTCATACTCTACACTTTCCCGTTTCATACTCTACACTTTCCCGTTTCATACTCTACACTTTCCACTGTTCCCGTTTCATACTCTACACTTTCCCGTTTCATACTCTACACTTTCCAGTACACTTTCATATACTCTACACTTTCCCGTTTCACACTTTCTCGTCTACTACAACTTTCTTTCCCGTTTCATACTCTACACTTTCCTGTTTCATACTCTACACTTTCCCGTTTCATACTCTACACTTTCCTGTTTCATACTTTACACTTTCTCGTTTCATACTCTACACTTTCCCGTTTCATACTCTACACTTTCTCGTTTCATACTCTACACTTTCCTGTTTCATACTCTACACTTTCCCGTTTCATACTCTACACTTTCCCGTTTCATACTCTACACTTTCCCGTTTCATACTCTACACTTTCTTGTTTCATACTCTACACTTTTCTGTTTCATACTCTACACTTTCTCGTTTCATACTCTACACTTTCCTGTTTCATACTCTACACTTTCTGTTTCATACTCTACACTTTCCTGTTTCATACTCTACACTTTCCCTTTCATACTCTACACTTTCCCATTTCATACTCTACACTTTCCCCATACTCTTTTCCCGTTTCTACTACACTTTCCCGTTTCATACTCTACACTTTCCTGTTTCATACTCTACACTTTCCTGTTTCATACTCTACACTTTCCCGTTTCATACTCTACACTTTCCCGTTTCATACTCTACACTTTCCCGTTTCATACTCTACACTTTCTTGTTTCATACTCTACACTTTCTCGTTTCAAAATCTACACTTTCCTGTTTCATACTCTACACTTTCTTGTTTCATACTCTACACTTTCCTGTTTCATACTCTACACTTTCCCGTTTCATACTCTACACTTTCCCGTTTCATACTCTACACTTTCCCGTTTCATACTCTACACTTTCTTGTTTCATACTCTACACTTTCCCGTTTCATACTCTACACTTTCCCATTTCATACTCTACACTTTCCCGTTTCATACTCTACACTTTCCCGTTTCATACTCTACACTTTCCTGTTTCTTTCCCGTTTCATACTCTACACTTTCCCGTTTCATACTCTACACTTTCTCGTTTCATACTCTACACTTTCCTGTTTCATACTCTACTTACACTTCCCATTTCATACTCTACACTTTCCACTTTCATACATACTACACTTTCTTGTTTCATACTCTCTACACTTTTTCTGTTTCATACTCTACACTTTCTCGTTTCATACTCTACACTTTCCGTTTCATACTCTACACTTTCCTGTTTCATACTCTACACTTTTCTGTTTCATACTCTACACTTTCTCGTTTCATACTCTACACTTTCCCGTTTCATACTCTACACTTTCTCGTTTCATACTCTACACTTTTCCCGTTTCATACTCTACACTTTCCCGTTTCATACTCTACACTTTCCCGTTTCATACTCTACACTTTCCCGTTTCATACTCTACACTTTCCCGTTTCATACTCTACACTTTCCTGTTTCATACTCTACACTTTCTCGTTTCATACTCTACACTTTCCCGTTTCATACTCTACACTTTCCCGTTTCATACTCTACACTTTCCTCTTTCATACTCTACACTTTCCTGTTTCATACTCTACACTTTCTCGTTTCATACTCTACACTTTCCCGTTTCATACTCTACACTTTCTCGTTTCATACTCTACACTTTCTCGTTTCATACTCTACACTTTCCTGTTTCATACTCTACACTTTCCCGTTTCATACTCTACACTTTCCTGTTTCATACTTTACACTTTCCCATTTCATACTCTACACTTTCCCGTTTCATACTCTACACTTTCTTGTTTCATACTCTACACTTTCTTGTTTCATACTCTACACTTTCCCGTTTCATACTCTACACTTTCTTGTTTCATACTCTACACTTTCTTGTTTCATACTCTACACTTTCCTGTTTCATACTCTACACTTTCCCGTTTCATACTCTACACTTTCCCGTTTCATACTCTACACTTTCCCGTTTCATACTCTACACTTTCCCGTTTCATACTCTACACTTTCCCGTTTCATACTCTACACTTTCCCGTTTCATACTCTACACTTTCCCATTTCATACTCTACACTTTCTCGTTTCAAATTCTACACTTTCCTGTTTCATACTCTACACTTTCCTGTTTCATACTCTACACTTTCCCATTTCATACTCTACACTTTCCCATTTCATACTCTACACTTTCTCGTTTCATACTCTACACTACTCTACACTTTTTTCATATTCTACACTTTCCCGTTTCATACTCTACACTTTCTTGTTTCATACTCTACACTTTCCCGTTTCATACTCTACACTTTCTTGTTTCATACTCTACACTTTCCTGTTTCATACTCTACACTTTCCCGTTTCATACTCTACACTTTCCCGTTTCATACTCTACACTTTCCCGTTTCATACTCTGAATAACATTACCTTCGGCATGACACAGGTACAAACTTTCCATTCAATCACTAAAACACAAACTATCGCAGTGACGTAGAGATGGAATTGACTTTTTCTTGGTGAAGTTTTAGAGGCACAATCCAACACACAGCCTTGTATTCTGAATGATAATTTATGAGAACTGCTCCCATCCCACTGCAGGGAGCGAGCAGGCGCCCCACGGAGGGTTTAGACTTTTCATTTTATCTTTTTACTCTTTCAATTCGCACATTCACTTGACTTCTAAAAGAGATTGGAGTGGAAAGTAGGACTCCAGTTTCCAAAATAGCATTACAGGGCCAGTGATTCAGTCTCGCTGAATGTTATTGTATAAATACGTCTGCAGAAAAAAACAAAAAACCAAAGGTGCTGCGGATTAAGGGAGTCAAGCTGGGAATATTACAAAATGGATTCTCCTCTTCTGACTTGGGGTTTTTATTATTTACTTATTGTTTTTATTTTGGTGAGGGGGAATTTTTGGGGCGGAATGAATCAGAGGAATGTGGTGAATTTTGAAGAGGAGCACAAAATCAACTTCACATTCACATTGTTTTAATAATGTTGACTTGCTCCGTGTTGAGATTTTACTACTATGGGGCTACAGCAAAAGACGAAGTTTAAATCTGTCAAGAGTGAAGACGTTTCACCGCTTCTTCAGTTCTGGTCAGATTACTGCTGGACATCTATCAGTCTGAACGGAGGAGCTAACTACACTGAAACTGTGAACAGCGATTGTCTCCAGTTTCAGCTTAAACGACCCTATTCAACCTAGCGCTCCTGCTATTGTTCTCTTTGTTTGCTTTGGCTCTGAGGATAGAGTTATAGAATGGGAAGAGATGATGTCTAAGGCCTCAAAAAAAGCTTCTTTATTTCTTTTCTCTGGCTCAGATCTGAACTTCACTATCTTCAAAGGAGTGGTTAGTGTCTTTGAGATGGAGATGCACAGCAGACTGGGGTCCAGAGGAGCTCTTACGCTGGTGTTGGTCTTAGCTAGAGAAAAGAAATGGTTAAAGAAGCTATTTTTGTTAGGAAAGACCATCCTTCCTTAAACAGGACTGGGAGGCTTTAGGCATCATCTCTCCCCCCATCTATAACTCCATCCTCAGACACAAAACAAAGAGAACAATAGCAGGGTTTTTAAGGGTTTGAATAATAAGGTCGTTTCAGCTGAAACCGGAGACAATCGCTGTTTATAGTTTCAGTGTAGTTAGCTCCTCCTTCAGACAGATATAAGGCAGTGTCCAGCAGTAATCTGACCAGAATTGAAGAAGGCGGCTTGGACCAGCAGAGAAACATCTTCACTCCTACGACGATTTGTCCAGTTGACAGATTTAAACTCCGTCTTTTACTACGGATCAGACCTGGACGACTGAGGGATTACACAGACACTCTCGGCTTATCTATCAAAACTACGACTAAGAGTGAGATCGGTGATGTGTCTTGCTCAAGAACACAACCGCGGCGGCAGTAGCTCGGTTGGTAGAGCGCTCGTCCTCAAATCTCAACATAAACGCAATTGGTAGAGCATCCAGATCCACTGACTCAGAGGTCGGTGGTGCAATCTCACCGCAGATGAACACAGTACTGCCCTTGTGTCCTTGGGCAAGACATTACTACACACACCTCGCACCACCACAGTATCTGGGACAGTGTTTCCTTGATGAAAATTGCTATGTAAATTTGTCAGTTTTCTATTTTTACCATTTAACGGGACAGAGTGGGAACTAGAACCAACAACCTCTCCAGACAGACAAATGAATTAATGTCACAAATAGTTAAAAAAAAATAGGATTAACTTTGATGCTTGGACCCTGACAGATTTATCAAATGATGAAATAATGAGGAGAGACTCTGAAATAATTGAAATATATTGTAATGTTTTAAAGGGGCTGTACTTTATTTTTTCATGTAATAAAAGCAGGCATCTAAAATCAACTTGTTTTTTCTGTTTTTCCTGTTTTTAAGATTGTAAAAACAGCATAAAACTCCAGGATTCTTCAGTTTAAAGCCCTGTTTTTATCGTGTCGTTGTTTTAACTTCGATATATTTCAAACGCTATCGTACATCTTTATTTCTTTTTATGTTCTACCTCCTGAAATCGTGTCTGTCCTCTGCCCGTCCTCTCTCCTTTCGAGCATTTGTCTCACTTCAACACCTCCCGACCAAACCACACACACCCCCACCACCTTCCTCCCTTTTTTTTTTTTTTTTCTCTCTCTCTCCATCCTCTCTCCTTCTTTCTGTCCAGCTCTTTGCTTCCCCACCTCCACACGAGCCCATTCACGCACCCAGTTCTCCCTGTATCCCCACATCTTCCTCTTCCTCCTCTTCCCCACATCCTCCTCTCCCTCCTCACTCCTCTCCTCTCTTCTCTCCATCTTTTTCACCAGAACGAGGAAAAGCTTGTACGTGTTCTCTCTGCAGGCTTCAGCGCTGATACAGTTTCACCCAACAGTTACATTTCTTTCTTTCTGAACTCCTCCACCCGTCTCCTCCTCCTCCTCTCCTCCTCTTCCTCCTCCCTCCTTCCTCCTGTCTGTGCCCTCCACTTGTGCAGCCGTTGATCTGCAGTGGACCTGTTGAAGCGGCTGTTGCCAGGAGCTGAGCGGAGGAATGCAGCCCCAGCAGAGAGAGAAAGGGAGGGAGCAGGACATGGGCACTGAGCTAAGCAAATGCTAAACTTTTACTGTACCGACGCTTTCCAAACTACTCGCAAAAACATCCTGCGAATAAATACTCACGAGTTTAAAAGGAGAAAACCAAATATTTGACATTTGTGTGGTGAATAAATTTGATAAGTACAAATTTGAGCCAGTCTCATCACACTAGAAACTGAAAAATAAACCAGTTGTTGCTCAGTACTTCCACCAAATACTGTTACTTTTACTAATATCATTTTGAAGTAACAGTACTTTTACTAGTACACTTTTCTTTGCTCTTTTTCCAGATTTTTGCAATTGAAGTAAATGCCATTGTTTCCCGTTTGTGTTTGTGCTGTGTCCTCTCCCTCCCTCCCTCCCTCCCTCCCTCCCTCTTTTTTCTTTCTTTCTTTATCTCTCTCGCACTTTCTGAATATTTTGTTCCTCTTTCTCTCTCTATACCCCCCTCTCTCCATCTCTCTCTTTCTCTGTTGAAATGCCCTCTCTGCACTTGTTTCTCTCTCTCTGCCCCACCCTCTCTCCCTTTCTCTCTCTCCGCTATCCCTCTTCTCCCCACCCTGTCTCTCTCCTTTCTCTCTCTCCCGTTCTCCCTCTCTTTGAACCCCACACCCCCTCTGTCCCTCGCTGTCTCTTCCATTCTCTCTCTATGCTCCCCTTCCCTCTCTCTACACTCTTTTTCTCACCCCTTTCTCAACCCTTATCTCTCTCTCTGCCCCCTCTGCACTCTGCCCACCCCCTTTCTCTCTGCCCTTCCCTCTCTCCTTTCCTCTCTTTCTCTTCCACTCTCTCTCTTTGCACCCCACACCCCCTCTGTCCCTCGCTGTCTCTTCCACGTTCTCTTTCTGCCGTCTCGCTCTATGCTCCCCCCCCTTCCTCTACACACTTTTTTCTCACCCCTTATCTCTCTCTCTCTATCTATACCCCCCTCTCTCTGTCTCTCTCTCTGTTGAAATGCCCTCTCTGCACTCTCCTCACCCCCCTCTTTCTCTCTCTACGCCACCCTCTCTCCCTTTCTCTCTCTCCACTCTCCCTCTTCTCCCCGCCCTTTCTCTCTCCCTCTTTCTCTCTCTCTTTCTCTCTCTTTGCACCCCACACTCCTCTGTCCCTCGCTGTCTCTTTCACGTTCTGTCTTTCTGCCCCACCCTCTCTCCCCCTTTCTCTCTCTCCACTCTCCTCTCCCTCTTCCCCACCCTTCTCTCTCTCTCTGCCCTCTCTCTCTCTTTCTCTCTCCCCCCCTCTCTTTTTGCACCCCACACCCCCCTCTGTCTTTCTCTGTCTCTTCCACATTCTCTCTCTCTGCCCTCTCTCTCTCTCTCTCTCTCTCTCCCTCTCTCTCTATGCTCATCTTCCCTCCCTCTCCATTCTTTTTCTCACCCGTTATCTCTCTCGCTCTCTATACCCCCCTCTCTCTGTTGAATGCCCTCTCTGCACTCTCCCTCTCCCCACCTCCTCTGTCTCTCTCCCTGCTCTTCCTCTCTTCCTTTCTCTCTCTCTCCCTCTCTTTGCACCCCACACCCCCTCTGTCCCTCACTCTCTCTTCCACGTTCTCTCTTTCTGCCCGTTCTTTCTCTTTGCCCCACCCTCTCCCTTTCTCTCTTTCCACTCTCCCTCTTCTCCCCACCCTGTCTCTCTCTCTCTCTCTCTCTTCCTCTCTCTTTGCACCCCACACTCCCTCTGTCCCTCGCCGTCTCTTCCATGTTCTCTCTTTCTGCCTCTCTCTCCCTCCCTCTACACTCTTTTTCTCACTCCTCTCTTTCTCTCTCTTGCCCCCTCTCTCTTCCCGTACGCCCCTGCTCTCCTCCTCTCCCCCTCCTCCCTCTCTCTCTGTCTCTCCGTTCTGAATGAAAGTGCTGGGCGGTGCTGTCTGCTCTGGTCTGGTCTGTGAGCGAAACAAACGCCCGGCTCAGCTCTGCTTTTATTAACACGGTCCCGCTCTAAAGCCCACTTTAGCCCCCTCCTCGCCCCTCTTCCTCCCCTCTTCCTCCCCTCTTCCTCCCCTCATCCCCCTCTCCCCGCCACTGTCCGCTCTCCACACCGGAACTAAAAGGACACCACCACATAATGAAATATTTTATCGGCACAAAAGTCAATTTAGAAGTGATCTTTGTGTGCTCCGGGGTGCGGGGATGACATTTAAAAGAACGACGCAGTGGAAGATTTGAAAGAAGCTGCGTTTTCTCTGCTGTTGATACAAGTTTATGAATCAGGTTAAAAGTACTGCTGGTTTTTGTCTGGCTTTTCACAGGTTTTCAGCCAAACGAGTCTTTCCTCATTTGAAAGACTTTGTGTCGACCCACAGACGACCTTTCCTCATTCAAAAGATATAATATTTTCATTTGAATTGCTTTATTGCCATGGCGACGGAGGATGGTTGCCGTAACTTGAAACACATGAATAGTTTGTCTTAGTGTTTTTGAACAATGTGTGAGATGCCAAATGTAGTTAAAATATTAGTTAATGCAGTAGTGGAGGAAGTTCTCATGTTTGTTATTTATGTAAAAGTATTTAAAAAGTATTGCAAGAGTAAAAAAGTAAAAGTATTTCATGCAAGTGTTGGTAAAATGACACAGATTTTGGTCAAGAGTAGCAGTACTAATCCATTTTTTCACTTTTCTTATGAATTTTCTGTATTTATTTTTGTTTTGCTCAAACTCGAAGCTTGAACTCTTAAACTTTAGTCCGAAAGTTTCCACAAATTTGGTAAAAAATAACCTCTCAAAACACACGAAAAGTACTTTTTACTTTTCAGTCCAGTTCAAAAATGTGGTGGAGGATAAAGTACAGATACTGCTCTCAAATGTAGTGAAGTAAAAGTAAAAAGTATTCACTATAAAATGTACTTAAGTGAAGTATAGATACCTCAAATTTGTACTTAAGTAATGTAAGAATGAGCAACAAGTAAAAGTAAAAGTCAAGATTTTAAACTATTTATATTTATTATATTATAGTATTTTTAAAGTATTTTATCATGTGTTTGTTACGCTACATATTTTTTTCTGTTCTTTTTGTCGAACTTATGCAGCTCGGGATTAATCAAAAGTATAAATCAGTAGAAGTAAAAGGTAAAAGTATCACATATAAACAGCTACTTGAGTAAAATGATGAAAGTCCAGTTTAAAATGTACTTCAAGAGTAAAAAGTAAAAGTATTTCATGCATGTTTTGAGATTGTATGAGGCCTTAAATGTGGTGATTTTGAAGATTTGTGCAGAATTATTCACAGAAACAACTGAATAGAATTTTTTTTCCGGCTTTTTTATGTGAATATTTTTCTTTTTCTCAAATTATGTAAAAAAAAAAAAAAAAAAAACAACAAAACTTCCTTCCAGCCTTTTCAGCAGGTCTCAAATCGTAATAATAATACAGTGCAGTACAGACAGCTGCTCTCAAATGTAAGTAAATCTAAGTAAAAGTAAAAAGCATCCAGTTTAAAATGTACTTAAGTAAAGTAAAGATACCTGACATGTGTATTTAAGTGCAGTACTTTACTCTTGTACTAACGTTGAGGCGTTTGAAGCTCAGATATTTGTCTAAGATCAAATATGGGCCGAGTTGTGCTGAATAAACAGGAGCATCATTTGTTCTACAGGTGCATTTGAAGAGCTGCACAGCGCCTCCAAGCTATACTAAAATTGAATTCTTCACAAAACTCGCTCTTCTGTCTCTCTTCCCCTCCTCCATTTTTCTCTCCATGATCGATCCTTTCATTTTTCTCCCTCTCTCCCGCTAACTTCATTTTCCCCGCTTCTCATTTTGCTTCTACATCTCTCCTCCCTCTCTCTGTCTCAACCCTCTCTCATGTCTTTCTCTTTTTTCTCTCACCCTCTCTCTCTCTACCCCTGTCTCTCCTGCTCCCTCCTCTCCCTCTCTTCCCCTCGCTCCTGCTGCCCTGTCGCTCTCTACTGCACTCTCCTCCTCTCTCTCTCCCCTCTCTTCCCTCTTCCCTCGCTCTCTCCCTCTCTCTCTCTCTCTATCCTTCTCCTCCAAGTCTCTCTCTGCCTCTCTCCTGCCCCCTCTCCTCCTCTCTTTCGTCACATTGAACAGTCACCGTAACCCCTTTCTTTCTCTCTCCTCTCTCTCCTTCACTCTCTCCTCTCCTCTCTCTCTCCTCCTCTCTCCTGTCCCCTCCTCCTCCTCTCTCTCTCTCCCTCTCTCTCTCTCTCTCTCTCCTCTCTCTCTTTCTCTCTCTCTTCCTCTCTCCTGGCCTCTCCTCTCTCTCTCCTCTCCTCCTCCCCTCCTCTCTCTCTCTGCCTCTCCTGCCCCCCTCTCTCTCTCTCTCTCTCCTCCTCTCTCCTATCCCCTCCTCTCTCTCTCTCTCTCCTCTCTCCTCCTCTCTCTCTCTCCTCCTCCCTCTCTCTCCTGCTCCTCTCCTCTCTCTCTCTCTCTCCTCCTCCTCTCCTGCCCCTCTGTCTCTCTCTCTCTCTCTCCTCCTCTCTCTGCCCCTTCTGTCTCTCTCTCTCTCTCTCTCTCCTCCTCTCTCTCCTGCCCCTCCTCTCTCTCTCTCTCTCTCTCTCTCTCTCTCTCTCTCTCTCTCTCCTCCTCTCTCCTCCTCCCTCCTCTCTCTCTCCTCCTCTCCTCCTCCCCTCCTGCCCCCTCCTCCTCCTCTCTCCTTTCGTCACATTGAACAGTAGCCGGAACCCCTTTCTCTCTCTCTCTCTCTCTCTCTCTCTCTCTCTCTCTCTCCTTTCTCTCCTTCACTCTCTCCTCTCCTCTCTCTCTCTCTCACATTCCCACATGCACCTCTCCTCGTGCCCATCTCCTCTCTGCGCCGCGCTCCGGATTTTCTCATTCAACTCCCAGAACCGTGGAGAACTGACCGTCCAGCCACACATCCAGCAGACCCGGGGAGAGGGGGGAGGAGGCCACCTGTCCGCGTCCGCATTCCAGCTCTCGCTCCTGGGTTGAACTGCAGCAGCGTCCCCCCGCTCCCTCAGCTCCCCGGATCATCTTCTCTCCACAGATTTGTTTTTCTAACCAGCTCTGAACATTCCCAAATCCTTCTAAGGACAACGTTTATATTTTTTTCCTGAATTTTTAATCACTTTTCCCTCTTTTTTGCCCAAATCTCCGGGAGTTGCTCTAATTAGGGGCCTGACTGACAGCTCGGTAATTGGATTTATTTTATATCCTTTGCCTTGAAGTTGAAGGAATGTTTTTTTTCCCTCCACTTTTCAAAGCTTCTGCCCTGCTTCAATATATTTCAATCATCGCAGATACCAGATTATGAATTGTTTAATTTGAATTCCTGCTTTTTAAGATTAACTTGAAAGGAAGTATTATAGAAAAGATTAGTCTAGTTATAAATGGTTGTACTTTTATGAAATATTTTCACTTTTTGGGGCAGTAAGAGCAGTTTCAAGATTAAATTAGACCCCCAATAACTGAACTTTACTAGATTATTAATGTCAATGTTTGCATGTAACAAAATAAGGTAAGTTTAACATTCAAATTTGTGAGATACTGCTAAAATATACTCAATATTTAGCACCTCATGAGTTGTTTTAGCCCTGGTTTTGTCAAATGCACCAAATACTTGCGACTTTTTTAACCATAGTCCATCTTATTCAATGGTAGGAAGCAAAATCAACGATACCTAACAGCGCTTCCACCAAAATCTCTCAAATAAAACTGAATCTTATTCCCGATTGGCCTCGCAGTATCCACATTTCTGTTTGCTAATTTAACATGCAAGAACAGAACCCAGTTTGAGCAGAGTCTTAAAAACACCCCTTGTGGTTTCCGACTTAGTTCTGGTGGATTAATTTTGCTTTAATCCAGGTTTAACTGTGGATTAGTTCGAGCTATAGTTTTGATTCTTGTTCAGTGTTTAGTCTTTTATTGCATTTTGTCCAAACAGTGAGACAAAGGGATTTATTCTCAACTATATTATATTTTTATCTTGAGACCTGCCTTTACTTTTTTTTTGTTCTTCCTTTGCACCAGATGCCCTAACATAATGCTAGGCTATATGGGCGGAGTGTCTTGCTCAAGGACACAGCAACAGCATGCAGTTGGTCTTATATACTCATGGCATTACATTGACATTAAAAGCGTAAAAGTGCAGTGTGTAACTTTTCTGATGAAGCTCCACAACCTGCTTTTTGTCTCCTTGGACATGTCATTGCTTTGTCTGGAGAACCTGCTCCTTGTTTCCATGGAGATGCTGTCCTTTGGCCTAGAATATCCCACAGTATGGCATTAAACATAGCAGGTGAAGCCACTAGAGCAAATTACAGGTCAGGTTTGTGGAGCGGTGACCTTGGTTTCGGTAAGAATGCAGGTTTTTCAACATGTTAAAATACAAAATGAATTGGTTTAATGCCAGACTGTGGAGGTACATCACCAGAGATGTTACACAGTGTAGCTTTAAGCACATGTGTTTGTGTTGAACCCCTTGCAGACGTATTGCTCTCTGTTGCCGTGGTATTTTTAACCTGTAATGATGTAGTGTGACCTATAGGGGAGTGAGTGGGCGGTCTCAGGTGTGACTTTGCTGTGAAGATGGAACAATCTACACCAGATAACAATGTTTTTCAATGAAGCGCAATCTCATTTTCAATTATACTCGACGCGCAGGGAGTGAACTAATATAGAAACAGTATAACAGAAGAAGGGCGGGTTTGAAGTGAAGTCCCTGGAGCCTTAAAGGTTTTGAAGGATGGGTCAAATGCAGAGGAGAAAATGCACTATGTGGGTGTTACAGTGGGTTTATGTCTGGTCATTCACTGTTATGCAATTACAATGTACAATTTGCTGCATTTTACTTCAAAAAATCAGGTTTTATTCAAAAAAATGAGTTTGAAAACTTAAATCTGGAGCACTAAAGGCACTTAAGGATGGGTCAAATGCAGAAGAGACAATTTAAAATGGACTTGTGTTTGTCACATTCACCGTTCTGTAATTGACTACACTTCTGGTTTTATTCTAAATTTGTTTCAAAAAGTTAGGGTTAAACACTTAACTCTGGAGCCCAAATGATATTAAAAGGTGGGTCAAATGCAGAGGACAAAATTTCCTTCATGGGCTCATATCAAATACGAAATTCAACGTTCTACAATTTACAACATTTTATTTAAAAATCTGGTTCTATTTTAAAATTGATTTCCAAAAAGTTCGAGTTGAAAGCAAAGATCTGGAGCCCCAAAGATGTTGAAGGATGGGTCAAATGTAACTGTTATTTAATGGGTTTTGGCTATAATCTTTTCTTATCCATATTAATTATAATTTTGATCCATGCTGATATTTTGTGGGTGAAATACTTAAATGTCAAATGCTAATTTAAATCTTTTTCTGGCTGATGAAATCCTCCAGGGAGAAGCCCCGGTGCTGCGTATGGCTTTTTATTCCTATCTGATTGTATGAGGTTCATATAGGGATGGAAGCCATGCACGGAGCAGGGGATATAGCGCCACCTGTGGGGAGTAATCTGTGATATCAATGTTGTTGTATGTCACTACAGAACAAAAACACAGTTAATGTTACGTAAGACAAAATATTGAGTGTTGGAAAGTTAATCCAGTTTATGCCAGTTCCAGACCAGGATAAACTATGAGTTTTGGTATTTTTGCATGATGTGAAATAGAAAAAAAACAAAAAACTATTGTCCAATGAGAGGTAAATCCCACATAAAATGTTTTTAGAGACACTGAAATACACTAAACCAAAAGTTGCTGGTTCAGTTCTACATGGTGGCATTGCACTATGTAACTATTTATGGTGGAGACATGAAACACAATACACTTAATTCATATATTATCTGACAAATAAGTGTGTTAAAGGTGCACTATGTTGATTTTCTATTGGAGACAAGCATGTAAAAACACCAGGCAAAGTTACAGGCAAAGTCTGTGGAGAGGCGACCCTGCTCACAGTCATGTTTTTTAAGGTATTTCTGAGCAGTAAAACTCCTGCAGTTGAATAAGTTGCATTGGTTTAACCTCAAACTGTGGAACATTCCAGGTAAAAACAACCACATCTCCAATGAGAAAAGCAGGTGGCGGATGCAGAGCCCTCACCAGCAAAGTTACGTAGTGCGTCTTTAAGCGTATTTTGTAATGAAACCCCCAGCAGCCATCTTGTCCTCTATCACAGTGACAGTGATGATGGGTCAGTAATGTGTCTAAAATTATGGTATTATTCAATCAAACAGGAGCCTTTATGTAACTATTTGTGGTGGAGGGTCTGCCACCTGTTTGTCTCTATGGAGATGTTATTACTTTGCCTGGGATGTTCCACCTTATAGCATTAAACAATCGCTATAGAGACAAACAGGTGATGTTACAGGTCAAATCTGTGAAATCTGTGACACCACTGCTCACAGAATGAAAGAAAGCATGTTTTTAGTGCAAGAAAAACAGGTTTAATACCAGACAAGACGATGACATCGCCCTGAAAACAAGCACCTAATCTGCCCTCTGCTGAAAAAGTTACATAGTCCACCTTTAAGATACAGTATTTGTTTTTTTCCCCTTTTGTTAATATAAAATTCAGTCAAAATTCTAAACAAATTTAAGCAAAAATGACCAATTCAGAGCAAGTCACCACCAGAGCTGAGACAGAGTGCATGAATAATCTTCAGATCTTCTTGAAAACCACATCATAATACACTCGAACAATGCAATATCAATCCCAGCTCTTGTTTCTCTGAGTATTTTGGAGTGCGGAGGACCTCCAGAGACAGTACTGTTAATGTGAAGTGTTCTGTGAATGACAGCGTGGCAGAGGGGACATGGCTGGGAGCAGATGGATCAATGGGTGCTGATTCGGAGTTAGATTGGACTGAAATGATGTGATTTGAAGAACCACGAGCTCTCAGCCTGAGCCCTGATGAGATTCATGGTTTTAGCCCGAGAGCTTGGGCACGAGACGGAGCAGGGGACACAATGCGACGTACAGATCCAATCATGTTAGCTCGTTCTCATTCTGCAATAAAATACGTCAGAAAGTGGCTTCATTGGTGTTGATTTCAAATGTTGTGAAGAGTATTGGTGGTTTTGAGAGTGGGAAAAATAGAAGTGTATTGCATTTGTAAGATTTGGGTTTTGGAAATAAAATTAAGTTGTTACAAATTTCAAAATGTTTCTCCTTTTTTTTTAAGTGGACAAAAATGTTGACCTGGACTATTGACATGACAAAACATGAAACACAATATGCTTAATTAATATATTATCTGACAAATAGGTGTGTTAAAGATGCACTGTGTAACTTTTCCATTAGAGACAAGCATGTAACCACACTATGCAAAGTTACAGGCAAAGTTTGTGGAGAGGCGACCCTGCTCACAGTCATGTTTTTCAAGGTATTTCTGAGCAGTAAAACACCTGCAGTTGAATAAGTTGCTTTGGTTTAATCACATATTGTGGAACATTCCAGGTAAAAACAATAACATCTCCAATGAGAAAAGCAGGTGGCGGATGTAGAGCCCTCACCAGCAAAGTTACGCAGTGTGTCTTTAAGCATATTTTATAATGAAACCCCTAGCAGCCATTTTGCCCTCTATCACAGTGACAGTGGGTTTTCTGTCAGTTATGTGTCTGAAATTATGCTATTATTCAACAAGACTGGAGCCTTTATAGATCATTAACAGAAAATGTTCAGACATAATTGAGTGAATACTGAAATGACAACATTTGTGAACATTTTACAACTCCCTGCCTGCCAACTGAATTGTTGGAAAAGGTGCCCTGACCCAAATGATTTATCCTTTTAAATCATATTTCAGGCTCCTCCAATGGAAGCAATGTAAATGGTTTGACTATAAGGACTTAGTGATTTCCACTCTGCCACTGAGACTAGAATTACCAATCTCCCTTTAGTCAAGCAGCTATGTACACACAGCACATGAAGCACAAAACACTGCACTGCCCTTTAGTGGCCATATGCCGCTATTGCAGTAGTCTGAATTTTCCATTAGGACTGGAAATGCTCCTGAAAAGTTGAAACTCTACATTAATGTTATTGTGTAAATTAATAAAACAGTCAAAGTTCATTCAAATATAAATAATTAATAATTAATAATACATCAATAAATAAAAATTGAGTTGTTTAGGCCAAAATGCATTTTTTTTGAAAAAGAACAGCATACAAAAACAGCAGCAATGCAAATATGTTCAGTTTGGAATATTTTTAAGGGTTTAGAATGTTCAGGATATTTTATTTATGTATTTAATTATTTTATTATTATTATTATTATTATTATTATTATTATTATTATTATTATTATTATTATTATTATTATCATTATTATTATTATTATTTGTAAAGGCATATGTCTCCTGCACCTGTCAGCAGCTCTTCAAATGAGCCACATTTTTCCAAGAGGCACAATTGTTTTTACTCAAGACAATTGTTGCTGTTTCAGGCTCTCAAATCATTATTCAAATGTTCATCAAAATGATTCAAACGTATAACGACTGTCCTCAAACGTGGACATCATTTTCCTCAATCAGCCCAAATAACAATTTATTAATAAAGCAATAAAATAAATGAATAAAGCCACGCACGAGCTCGGGCCTCAGGAGGTTAACTAAAATATTTGGCCTAATTATTTAAGTGTTAACAATAAAAAATAAAGAAAATAAATATGTATAACATTGTAAGAATCGGGTCAAAATAATAAATTAACATTTTTAAAGGATTTATTAAAAAAAAAAAAAGAAAAGAAAAAGAAAAGAAAATAGAAAGAAAGAAACCGGTAGACGGAAGTGACGTCACAGCCCCGCCTGTAAACATCCGGCGCGCACTTGTTCTCGTTATGAAAGCTTCTGAATGGAATGTTAAGTAACTCTCGTTTTTTCTTTTCTTACTAAACCTCCATGTGGATCCCTCTGCTCCCCTGCGGCCCTGGAGTGTGCATGTCTTTTAAACTGTAAAGCACATATTTAAAGCGTACGAAATGGCTAAAAAGAAAGAATCAGAAGCTTCATGTGAAAAAGCTCCAAAGAAGAAACTGCAGCAGCCGCTAAAGGCGAGGAGAAAGAAAGAGACAGGTGTGCAAATCTTATCTTTTATTGTTTTATGCATAATATTTATACACTAACCCTAACCCTTCATTTTGTACCCGAACATATGCACACCCTTCTGCAAAGACAGGTTGAAATCCTACCTCCTCATACTAAATCGCTTCTATTGTGCAAATTATTCCAAATCAAAGTAGAGTCTGTCCAAGTAGTTTTTTTTTATTTTTTATATTTAACCACTCTATTTAAACTCTTATCAGTTTTTCAATAGCTTTCAACACTATGTAATACTGACAACAGTTCTGTGGGGAAAAACAACAACTAAAATATCAGTCAGTGAAAAGCAGAAAAGTAGTTGTTTTAATGTCACGCTAATTTGGCATGTGCTGCTATACTAAATTAACTCAAACCATATGATAGTCATCTGACAGTGATAAGTAAAAAGTCTTGGTAAATAAAAAAAACAAAAAAAAAAAAAACATACACTTACACACAAACACTGAAATTCATTAATATAAAAAATAAATAAATAAATAAAAATTGGCATGTGCTGTTTGACACTGATAAAATAGAAAATGTTGGTCTGAAGTATGTAACTGGCAAATTCCATAATAAAAACAAACAAACAAAGAGAAAAACATACACACTGAAATGTATAAATGATTTGTTTTTTTAATACAACACAATGTGAAAAAAACACTGGACAAATCAAATGTATTGTGCAATTAATTTGACATTTAGGTTTACAGGTTCAGGATACATTATAAATGATTTCCCCTGTTTTCCAGTGAACGGTGTTGGAGATGTGGAAGAACCCATCAAGAGAAAAATCCAGCCCAAATCACGCTCCTCTGCTGCTAAAACTGGTGCTGAAAATACGAGTAAATACTTTAAGTCTCCAGTGAAGGAGGAGAAGGAGGTTTGTGAAGATGAAGATGGATTTATGGAGGTCCCACAGATCACACTCACAGAGTCTGGAGCAGAGGTGAAGGAGGAGGACGACGACGACAGTGAGGATGACTGGGAGGAGGTGGAAGGTCAGTGAATATCAGGGAATAAGAACATCACTGACTTTTACTTTTACTGCTTAAACATATCAAATTGTTGGAGCTTAAAACTATAAGTTGTTGTTGTTTGGTAGTGTAAAGAATGTTGAGGAAAATGCATAGACAGTGATCCTTTTGATATTATAGTTTTTTTTTATTATTTTTGTCTTAATTTTTTTAATATGACGACAGTGATTGTACAAAAGGCAAATCAGCACCTTTTAGCTAATAAGTATTATTTCTATTGCAACGTTAGTCTCACTACAATATCACAGTAAATTATGTGAAACTGCTGCACCATGAGTTTGGATATTGTTATTGAAGAATCATCAGCATTTCAGTTCAGGAGCTTAGCAGTAATTAGTCCTGTGTTTTGTTTTTATTGTTCAGAGCTGGAGGCGCCTCTTGGTCCAGTGGAGCCCTCTGCTGCGACTCTTGCCATCCCTGAGTCTGTAGAAATAGAGATCGAGACTCCAGAAGTCAGGAAGAGGTGAGTGCTGACATTTAGAAAGTTTTATTACTAAGTGCTCATCCCACTCATAAAGTAGAATAATCTAAATGTAATAGTTATGCAATAGACTTACTCAAGGCTGTTGTTACACAAATAACAATTGTTATAATTTGGTTCAATATGGCTGCAATCATACCAATATTGCTACTAATAATAATTATAATGTAGTCTTAAATAGCGTCTTTCTAGATTCTCTAGATTCTCAAATTCACTTTACAATTCCAAGTATTTTTCATTCACTTCATATTTGTTGGTGGTAAATTACTATTACCACATGTGCTCCTAGGCTGATTGACAGAAGTGCTGCCAGTCTGTGTTGTAAATAATCTTATCACTTGAATACTTGCTGTGTTTCTTTTTTCCCCAGAAAGAAACAGCAGGCTGAGCTGGATGCATACCTGCGGAGAATGGTGAACCGATACAAGAAGGACCTACTCATAGACACTCATAAGGTTTAATACTTTCACATTTTCAGTTTTATCTTGTTCTAGCCCTTGAGCTCAATTAGAGATTATAGAATGTTTTGATGTTATGTAAACCCAACCTAATTGTTTACAGGGCTTAAATCTTGAATCTTCTCTATTCTTCGTTAATCTGTCTAGGTGCACCTGTTGTGTCTGGTGGCCAATGCGCAGTTCCGTAACTCTCTGTGCAGTGACCCGGACCTGTTGGCCATCACTCTGTCTTTACTTCCTGCTCATTTTGGGAATGTGCCCAAAAAACGCATAGATGAGAACTACCTCTCCGGACTGCACAAATGGTACTTCAACTTCAATAATGTTATGTTCTGTACTAGTTCTCATTGTGCTTCTCAGATCTCTAGGACTAACAAAGATATTTAATGGCATACATTACAAATGCATGTTATGCATATTATTCTCACAAATGATCTTGTGTATAGTTTGTAGTCAGACTAATATAACACTTGGCAAGGACTTTTTATTGCTTAATTGATACTGTGTCCTATGCATAAAAAATGCTTTTACAAACTTGAAAATTGTCATTAATGAAGTTCTCAGTGATTCTCAGTACCAGTACCAACATAATATTTCCCCTCTGAGCACTACCAAATCTAAACCCAGTTTAAAACAGGATTACACAATTACTATACTAGTTACTTATTGCTGTGAATTTGACTTAAATTGAAAAAAAATGTCTTAAACTGTTCAATTACTTGCACACACCCAGAGACCCAAGAATTTTTTTATTTTTAATTTTTTAATCAGGTTCAAAGCGACCTTCACTCTAAACCCCAGTCTCCCCTGTGAGGAGTGTCCCAGCCCCAGGTCTTTACTGGAGAGGAGACTGGCCAGTCTGTCAGCCAAGAACCACCAAGAAATGACCCATGTGAGAGACTACTTCAATCAATCAATTCAGTTTTATTTTTCACAATAGTCAACGTATGTAGGGCACATACATAAACACACAGTAGCAACATACACGTACAGAAGTTTATGTTGTAATCAGGTTTGTGTTTACATATGGATGCAATGCAATGTATAGCTGTAAAGCTTATGAAATGGGGTACTTCATTCCGTTCGGCTTTTTTTTTCTTGACTTTTAACTTATTAATGATATGATAATGATTGAGATCTCATTCTTGTATTGCAGTTGTTCTTACTGGTGCTCAGGTCCCTGCAGCTTTTCTGTCGACTTGTTTTGTCTCTACAGCCTGTGCCTTTCAAACCTCCTTCCACAGCAAAGGTAGGACACAAAGTATTGATATAAAAATACTTAATCTTTATCCATATTGTTACACAGACTATATACATAATAAAATGAATGTCTATTGTGATTGGGTCTATCACAACATCTTATTCATTCTATTCAGCCTCTTGTTTATGTTAAGATGGATTCTCGCAAAATGTGTGACTTCACAAAATCATGAGAATCCATCTTAAGAAACCATCTTAAGAAACCATCGTAAGATACTCCCGCTATAAGGTTAAAATTCACCCAGCCAGACCAATGACAGAGTAGCATTGACGTTTTGAACCAAAGCAAACATAATATGAGGGGCATCCTACAGCCTATTTTAATGAAAATATGGTAAAATATCATGTTGTGAAAAATGTGCAGAAGGTAAGCATTTATAGACAGGGAAGATGTCTGTGCTTTCTCTCAACTGGATGCAACAAACGTTTGATTTCTCTGCTTGTTTCACTGTTCTGAATCTTCAAACAATTAGACTCAAGTGTTCGTCATGACGTTCTGCCTTTTCCCGATGGCTTCCAGTGAGAGCCGTTCCAGATTGAGAAATGTGTAGAACCCAATTCAGAGTGCTACAAAATAATATATTTAATATAATATAATATTTTATTTAGGTTAAGTTTCTACTTCTGTGGATTTTTTTTTCTTTTAAAAATACCATGTGATCATTAGGGGAACAAGGGCTTCACTTTGATCAGTTTTCTTCTCTCTCCAGGCCAAAGGGAGTAAAAGGCAGAGCAAACCCAACTCCAAACAGAACTCCTCGGTCGAGTCTAGTCCCACTGAACCTCAAGTCTCCCCGGGATCCAAGAGGCCATCATCAGGGGAGAAAAAAGAGAGAGGAGGTAAAAAAGCCAGGAAGAAGTTAGTCAAGGAGGAAGAGGAAGAGGAGAAGAGAGAGAAGCCAGGGCAGAGACCTAAGAACAACAAACGTAGGAGTGTGGCCTCAAAAGTGAGTTACAAAGAGGAGAGCGCCAGTGATGGGGGGACAGATGGGAGCGAAGAGGAGTTCAGAGCTGTGAGTGAGGAGGACAGTGAGGAAGAGGAAGAGGAGCAGAAGACCAAGAAGGTGAGGTCAACATAAAAAAAAAGAGACTATGGTTATTTTGTTGTGAGATGGGAACACTCAGCCCTGGAATTGCTAATCTCTACTGAAGCAAAGGTAAAAGGAGCTGTTGAAAACTACAGCTTCATGACATCACAAGGTGGAACAGAGCATTTTGAGCTTTGGAGATGTGGACAGACTAATTATGCAGGATTGTTCAAACATGTGTGAATGAAACTCCAACTAAAGCTATGTTTTTGATGAGATAACCACATTCTAACAAGTCTTAAAGCTCAGATTGTGTCTTTGAAATTATTTTATTACATTAATCAGAATAAAAAACAAATATGTTGACTGAATTAAATATTTTTAATCCAAATGTATAATTCACATTTAATTCTCATGAAATGTTTGTGTACAGTCCACATAACATTAATTGATTATTAAGTTGTTGGTGATTAATCTATGAGGTTTTTTGGGGTTTTTTTTCAAATTTGATTCATTGTTGCCATCTAACTATACTGTCACTACTTATGTGACTTTACAAAATAATAACAGAATGTTAACTAAATGTTTATTATAATAGAAATGATTAGATTAGATGACTGTTAATAGTGGGAAATGGACAATTAGTTGATGGCACAGTGCATTTTTAAACCTGTAATAAAATTGGTAGCAATATTGGATTTTAAAGCATGTGTTTTATAAAGTTATTTGCATCTTTGTTGTTCCTCAGATTTCACTGGACAGCTCATCTTGAATCACTTATATTTTTAATTTGTCTATTAGAAATCACCAAAGGGCAAGAAACCTGCAAAAGCCAAAACCCCAGCTCCAAAGAGACGAAGCGGCAGCAAGAAACAAGACAAAGATCACGAAGAGAGTGATGAAGAAGTGACTGTGTATGAGCCTAAAAAGAGGAGCGAGAAGGACAGCCCTGGAGCCGATGAGTGGGTGGAGGTGTACTTGGACAAAACCCAGTCTTGGGTCTGTGTGGAGGTGGATGTGGGGGTGACGTCTCCTCAGGTCATATCCCAGAATGCATCACAGCCGCTGACATATGTGATATCTGTGAACGGAGACGGGTTCCTGAAGGACTTAGGCTCCAAGTATGACCCCACATGGATGACCTTGTCCAGGAAGAGGAGGGTGGATGACGAGTGGTGGGAGGACTCGCTGGAGCCATTCTTGGGACCTGAGGATGAACGGAACCAACAGGAAGACAAGGAGGTTTGATTGACTTAATGATTATATTAATAGTAGCAGTAATTGGTGATGAGATACATTTACTTGATTAAGAGTCAATTTATCACACCCTGCATCCCTTATAATTGAGTACTATAACTGAATTGAGTAAAAGCTATCTGGTTACTGGCTGTGTCTATAAGTGACAAAATGTTAAGATTCAGATATTTTAGTTTGTGCTTACTATCAGAAATTACAGTTTTGTCTCTTCTACTGTATATTTTATGTATTTAAGAAATTGAGAAACAATTTTCCCCACCACCATCTAAAATTAATCTGAACAAAAACTGTTAAAACTAATTATTATACTTTACGCCTGTGGTATTATTGCGAACATATTGAAGTATAACTATATTTTATCTGTATTTACTCTATTTTTTTATCAGCAGAGCCAAAAAGTCTCATTTATTCTTCCATATTTGAATATTTTTATTCAATACAATATATGGTCACTTGTGCCACCACAGTCTCGATATAAACTTGCTATGCATATAAATTAACATTGAAACAGAGGTAAAAATACCAGATTATAGCCCTTTCTTTCATCATTCAGACCTCCTTTATCTGCAGGTTAATGGTTAAAAAAATAAAATCTAGTATATACACATGCTAGTTTCAATTCACTTTTATTTTACATACCCATATCTACACACAATCTACAGATCATTACTAATTTCATTTTGTTTGTTTCTCCCCTCAGCTGCAATCCAAACTGAGGAATAAGCCTCTGCCCGTGTCAATCACAGAGTATAAGAACCATCCTCTGTACGCCCTGAAGAGACACCTGCTTAAATATGAGGCCATCTACCCAGAGAGTGCTGCTGTGCTGGGCTATTGCCGAGGAGAGCCAGTCTACTCCAGGTATGTGTGTGGAAATACTCGATGGTTCACACACCAAGTACTGCCTAAGAAAATATTTGGCCTTCCAAGTGCCACCAAATCTAAACCAGGTCTAAAACAAGCTATTCAGGTCATAATATAATATGATAATATGGTCCAGCTACAATTTAACACAAATATTAGGCATGTTTTTGGTCAAACTGATTTTTTTTTATTATCTTCTAGGGATTGTGTGCACACTCTTCACTCCAAAGACACATGGCTGAAAGAGGCTCGAACAGTCCGACTGGGAGAAGAACCATATAAGGTACCAATCAAAGACTTTTTACAACTTTTTTTAATTGAACTATTGCTAGTACTAAATCACTAATACAATGTACAAATATGTGCTTTTGACCTTCTAAGATGGTGAAAGGTTTCTCCAATCGCTCACGTAAAGCCAGAATGTTGTCTGAGAACAAAGATGAAAACGACCTGGCTCTGTTCGGGGAGTGGCAGACAGAGGACTACCAGCCGCCCATTGCTGTAGACGGGAAGGTATAACATAATATAGAACATATAGAGCTGAACTAATCGACTATTAAAATAATCAGAATTGTATTTTGATAATCCTAATTGCTATCCGAACTATACATACTCATGCCAATAGACAGTGGAATAATTAAATCAAAATGACAAGTTCTGATTTTCATCAATAATACACAGATTTCCTCTATCTGAAAACCTTCAGTCACCATATTTCAGATTTTATTTGGTTAAAATGTATTTTAATTGTCCCACTTGTCGTCTACTAAAATAATGAACTACAATTTGCACTAGAGCCACTGCTGCCCCACTGTAGTGTCTGGTAATCCCAGCAGTTTCCATCCAAGTATATGGTACTTAAAGCCGCTACTTTTTTTCTACACTTTAGAAACTGCAGCTTATTGTACAGTGCGGCTTATTCGGGGTTTTTTTTCATAAGATATACAGTGGTCCCTCATTTACGTTCCAAAAATAACCCGCGATAAATGAAAAAGCAGAAAGCATTATTTTTTTTTTACAGTTATTCTATATGTTTTGCGGCTGCAGGTGTATTTCTCAGTTCCTCTGTCTCCGCCTCTTCGTCCTGGCGCCGCTGTAATGTCTCGTAATGTTCTTTTTCCTGCAGTCACTGATCCACAAACTAAAACAGACTCCATCCGCAGGTTACAGCCCTTTTTGTTCCTTGTTAAACTTATTCTGCTGTCGTCCTCATGTTATTTTCCTCCTTCTTTATGTTGTTTCACATGTAAAGTCTCTCGCGGAAAGCGCATCTTGGCTGCGCTGCGTTTCTGCGGAGCATTTTCAAATGTCAGAGACGCCGCAGAGCTGATCACCTCTGTTGATGGGTTTTATGTAATAAATCCACTAAAGTCACTTTCTCAACCTGGTCTGCAGCCTTCACAAAGACACAGGGAAAACTAAACATCCAAAGGCACTTGCAGGACGCTCTGGACGCGCGTCTGAGGCGTTTGTCCTCAAATACAAAGGTGTCCATCGTGATCTTGACGTGTTTCAGAGTCACGCTGCGGCATAGAACGTTTTGGTAAATTTGGCTGAACATATTCTGTACATGACACACGGGTGCGTCTTTTAGCCAATCAGGAAGCAGAACACGCGCCTCTATACACTGTAAAAAAAGTGTGATGTGAAGCGTGCTGTAGCGAGGGACCACTGTAATGAACGTTTTTGAGCTAATTTTTCATATTACTACGTGGGATACCTGCGGCTTAAAATCCAGTGCGGCTTGTACAAGTACAAAATTGATTTTCTTTGTAAAATTAAAGCATGTGGCTTTTAATCAGGTGCTTTCTGTAGTCTGGAATTTACGGTACTAACCCCATCCTAGTGCCTCATTTGTCAACTTTATACTGAATTAGCTTACATCCCAAACACAGTATCAGTGCTCCTGCCTGCTTACGCCAAGCTCATATTTATTTTGTGTATCTATCTCTCTCTTCTGTAGGTTCCCCGGAACGACTATGGGAACGTGTACCTGTTTAAGCCTTGCATGTTACCCGTGGGCTGTGTTCATCTGAAGTTGACAAATCTAAACCGCGTCGCACGAAAACTTGACCTGGATGCTGCTCCGGCTGTCACTGGCTTTGACTTCCATGGAGGATACTCGCATGCTGTGTAAGAGAAGATCACTATATTAATCATTTTACAGTTTTTTAGGAAAATGTATACAAGTTTAAAAATATATGACTTCACATCTCTGCAATATTAAGTGAGTCAAGTATTTACTGTGTTTTTTTTTTAGGACGGATGGGTACATTGTGTGTGAGGAACATGAGGAGATTCTGAGAGCGGCCTGGGTCGAAGAACAGGAGCTCTACAAACAAAAGGAGAAGGAGGTAAGACACAGAGTTTGGACCACAAAGAAAGACCATAATGTGAATGTTAATAAGAACACAGTGGTTTTAAGTTATTTTGTCTAATACAATTAAGAGGGAAGAAAACATGTACTTAATCACAAATATCCATTACAATATTTTTTTTCTTGTTACAAATTGTGTTCTACAATCTAAACCTGCAAAAACTGCAAGGTGTATGTTGCAATTTTGTTGTTTGAAATAAGTTGAATTGACAAGGGTTCTTCTTAGAGATGAAACATCTTCAACTTAAAGGAAAATGATGTAACTTTTCTTGTAGAGGATTTACCTCCTGCTGATTGCAATAATTCTCTAAAATCTTTCATTTGTTTTCACAGAAGCGTGAAAAGAAAGCGATTTCCAACTGGACTCTGCTGACCAAAGGCCTGCTGATCCGTGAGCGCCTAAAACAGCGCTACGGCCCTAAACCTGTAGCTGGTGGATCTAAGGACGGGGCTGAGGGGGAGACAGGGGGCTTCTCATCTGACGAAGACCAGGACCACGATGAGCTGAGTCCGAAAGGAAAGACTGCCTCTGAAACTCTGGCTCTGTCCTGGCCACAGAACAGACAGACTGAGGAGGTAGAAACCAGCAAAACAAAACTGAAACGCGGGAAAAAAGGACAAGAGAAGCATTTGTTTCCATTTGAGAAAGTCTAATTCAGAAATAGTCTATGTATTTTAGTATTTCCAGCTGAATGCGTATGTGGTTCAGTACATACAAATATTTAAATTTGACATTGATCTGGATGACAATGGAAAATCACATAGATAAAAAAAGGTTTATTCATAAACAACCATTTTGATAACTTGTAAATGTGTAAATAATACACTAGCGCATTAACATTTACACAAATAAGGGCCTTTCATTTCAAATTTATTTTTCTGTGATTCTGTTGAATGTTTAAAAGTGTCTTTTCTCAGCTATTTGTCAGACTGTCAAACTTTTTCTAATGTCACTGAATGTATTGTGTGTTATAAATAAGGCTGTGTTCATCATGTTTTTGTACAAAGTATTTTTGTAAGAAACTAAAAGCAAATATAAAGAGAGCAGTTGTTCCCATATGTTTCTTTATTTTTAAAAGAAAGAACATTTTCAATTATTCTTACATGCAATGTAAGATAGTTGCGCATTTCAACTGTATTACTGTTGCTTTAAAGTCAGGTAATCATTCTGAAATACTGAATGTTCATTTCTTTAGGTTTTTTTTTTTTTTTGTTTTGACCATGAAAAACTGTGTTCTAGTCTCAGGGGCTTCAATTGTACATTTATTTTTCTTGACAAGGGCCCCGTTTCACAAAGGAACAATTAATTCTGGGTTTAAGAGTTAACTCGGGGTTAATCTCCCTGAGACAGACAACTGCGTTTTGTGTTTCATCAAACAGATTTTGAGCAGAGTTGGAAAACTCAGAGATAGTGAACCTTGAGGTTAGCAGAAGACTTCCCAACACACTTGCAGAAGGGGATGAAAGGTCATGCTTCTGTGTCACTTGAGTAAAATAAACTCTTGTTAAGTCTTATTAAGTGCACCTGATCCATCTGTGACTGACCAATCAGCACTCTCCTTCAGGAGCAGACTGGTTTCACTCAGGGTTACAGGAATAAAACCTGCTCTAGTCCAGGTTAGGCTCAGAGAGTAAGTTAACATGATGACTTGACTCAGGTTTTAGGTTTAACTCTCTGTGAAACATAAAACGCTGAGTTGACCTCTTTTCAGGGTTAACAAACTCTAAGTTTGGCCTAAACCTGCTCCTGGAAACGGGGCCAAGGTCAACCTTCTGGAAACACTGGAGCAGAATCAGCCTGTAGTTAAAAGTGAGTGCCTATGCAAATTATTTAGTCTTGCAATATATCATCAGTACAGCATGGCAGCAGTACTTGTACTTGTTAACTACTTGTGTAACTTTTTAACTTTTTTATTTTTACACATTTTTAGTACTCTTTCTTCCAGTGACAGCAGCTGGATATGAGATTGAAAAAGTGCAGTAAAACAATGGAACATATAACTTTTTTATTAAATAAGCCATTAATAATAATAATAAAATAGATTAAATGGGAGAGGGACTAAACAAATTGTGCTTACATAACTTTCATTGAAAAATAACTTTCTCCAGGGCCTTTGATTTGATTGACAGGGGAAAGCCGGATGTGACGTAGCGCGTAAGTCGCTGCGTAACCCTGTAACTTCCAGGTTCCAGCCCCGCGGACTCAGTAAAAATCGCTCATTCCTCACGTTTCAGCGCCAAACTAAACCACTTTGAGTGTCATCGCGGGTCGGACCAGTGCTGCGGAGCCAGGTAAACCCCACACCTTCACCCCCGTACGCTCTTACCCCTCCGCTGCTCCCCCCGGATCCTCCATCATCCAGCCGCAGCGGGCCTTGTTTACATCGCCATCCCCGGGCTCGAGTGTCCGAGAGGCGGGGGCACAGCGGGAGGCAGCCGCTCTGGGAGACGGCTGGAGGACCTCATGTACACTTATTTATTATTACCCTTTGTGGAATCATGCAAATCTGACAACTGTATTAGCGCAAGCCCTTAAAAATACGGATTTGTCTTTTTTGATTCGCTGCCAGATTATTAAAAAATACAGCAAGTTAGCACACGAGCTAACAATGCTAACGCTATTAGCCAAACGATCATTGACACAGCGGGGAAAATAGATAAAGTTTTAAACAGATTACGTGACAATGTTATGAGTATGACAGAGATTGGCCTATTTATTCATTTTTATAGGTTAATGTCTGAAGTTTCCCGAAAACGAACAATCTTGGTGAATTTCAGTCTTATTGGACCTTGCATGATATAGTATTGATTACATCCAGGTTGGTCAATATTATGTGGTTACAGAAGGCACATACCAGCCTATTCAAGTTTCTTAATTGTATCATTATCTTGTCACGTTTAATATGTCTGCATTGCACTGCTTAATTTGAGAGTGCTGATGTGCCTTGCTTCACTTTACCCTAGATTATAAATCAGTTTTCATCATGTCAGCAACTATTTCCTACTACCCCTTTCTCCAATTTCTAGCATTTTGACTAAGAAAATACTACCATTGCAATGAACAGACAAAGCATGTTTGTCTGGTCAGTACAGTAATACGCAAACTGTTTAATCATAGTAACAGTAATTTGTCAAATAGCATCTTAACTATTTAGTCAACTTTATAATGCATTACTTTACAAATGCATCTGTAGACAGTAAAAGTAATAACTGCAAACATGCCAGGAAGCTTGGTAGAATAAAACGACTATAATTATGTAACAAGGAAATACAAATTTTGAAATTGTAGGTTCTGCAAGTATTTGAAAGTTCACTGTTGTCCATTTTCCTTTGAGCCACTTACCTCAGCTTTGCATCATCAAGTTTTTATGTTGAAATATTACAAAACTATTCTTCCTCACATGTTTTACTGAACCTAGCCAAACGGTTTATAGCAAATAGTTTTAACCTTGATGTTTTTTCTTCATTTTTTTTGCTCTACTTTTTACTAATTTTGTCTTCAGTCACTCAGTATTTGGTCTAGTCCTTCAGATGTGACATTAATTTGTTTGTAGGGGTGTAACATTATCCAAATATATTGGTACAATATCACTATTTTTCAGCTGTAATTACATCCCTATTTGTTTGTACTGTGATTCTCTGCTCTTCGGATCTAAAATGGGACACATTCATTTCAGTTATTCATCTAATTATGTTGACTATGCATCAAAGTGGTCCGATCTATGCAACAGATTTTTAAAAATTCAAAGTCTTCAGCTAAGTAGTTATCTAAAGGTCATGCAAATTATTCAACACAAAACAATTTTATCATTCTGTGTGACATACTTTTAGGTGTTGCACAGTTTCTTCTTTAGTTTAGTCATAATGTACTTAAGGAATGGAAGATGTTTCCAAAATAGTTGTTGCTTTATCTTGATGACAATGTTCAGACAGTATTTTCTCATTGCGTCAGGAGTGTGCTAAAATTTGCCTGTAAATGTCGTGATTGTGGTTTCACGTATCATCATGAATCATACCTCAAATTTAAAAGCAAAATGTCACTTTTTTACCAAACAGTTTCTTCATTTTGTAATAGTTTTAATTATAGACAATATACTCTATATTCTAATTTGGCATATCTTCAAACAACCATGGCGGTGTTACACATTTTTCAATATATTTCTCATCTCTAGTTTAATAAGTTTACCGTATATTAAGTTTACTCTTTAGTACTGCAGGTTCCTACCCAAGTAATGAAATGGAAATCCAGTCATTACCCTATCAGTATTGAAATCTGACACTTGATAAAGGCCTTGCAATCTTTCCTGTCCCCTCCTCTCTGCTGGCTGTGCTCTTATCAAACCGCTGATGACTGTAACGTTTTAGCTGGCTCTATGTCACTCTATCTATATTTAGCCCTGGACCTTCCCTGAGCTATGTTTGAGCTATGGTTTGGGGCTTCTCTCCAAGATAAGCCCCCTTCTAGTCTGGGAAAATATCTTAGTTTGCAATTTATTTATTGAAATCAAGATTCCGTTCATGCCGTGCACTCTTTATGCTACCTTATGTGGTCCTGGGGTGAGGTTCTTGAATTGTGTTCACGTGCTCTTCTCTCAGAATGTCGGGATTTTTATATTCCTTGTTATACAATAACCAAATCCACTCATTAACATCATAATTACACAAGCATCTAAAGAAGCTAACCAGTGGAGAGCTGTGTTGTGGGCTTCTCAAAGGCTTAATGTTATTTGGTTTTGAAAATATCCATCCATTTTTTTTTGGTTTTTCTTGCGTAAATCTGTTGCTCTAATGATATGGACAACTGACGGCAAACCCTTAAACTTTTATGGCTTTGTCTTAACGTTATTACATTTAAGATTAAAAGTTAAGGTCTTCCTGTATCAACTTTTACTTGTATCAAAGAATTTCATGCTGGCTTTGAATATTTTTGTTTTTTTCTCACAAATGTTGAGTCACTTTATTTGATCATTCCTTTCAAATGAGAAGTTGGTATTTCATTATCTGCATGCAAATACTTTTTAATATGATTTCCTTCCAAGGCTCTTGTGTTACGTCTGTGTTTTCTCTGTGGTTGTTGCTTGTAGCTTGTTTTCTGTCCTCATGTGGACTTCAGTTTTAAGCTGGTCCAGTTAATCCTCCAAGCGGTGACCCTGAACAGTAGCACGTGTTGACTGGGATTAAAACTCAAGGGAAACTCGTGGGAAACGCTCCCCTTTTTGCAAATGACATTTTTCTGTAGGTTAAAAATAATTGTGTTTATAATGCAAGAATCACATCTCAGAACATGTTTGTACAGATCTAAACTACAAGAATGGCAGTTTTTATGCAGAATATGACCAGCTGTTTATTTATTTATGGTACTTAAAAAAAAAAAAATTTAAAAAAAACTGCAGCCTTTGCAATTTGCTAATTGTCCATTCAAATTGTGATTAATCTTGCAGCCCTAAAATAAGGTGACTTTGCTAATAACATTTATGTTCGCAAAAACCTATTCGTGGGCTTCAGCTTCTTTCAGCTGTTGGCAACAATCCTAACTTTTATTCATTCACTACCCAAACATAATTTTACTTTAAAGTTGGCATAAAATTAGTAGATTAGAGGATTTTTTTTTTTTAAAAAAAAACAGTGAACTACAAAGACCATGATCCTTTTAGATATTCATTTTTGCAAGTATCTCCCACCCCTAGTCCCAGGAGTAATTACAGTTGGATTATTAGAAGATACAGAGCAGTTTAGGAATATAATCATGAGCAGCTGTAGTAGTCATTAAAGAGTGTAACTGAGAGTACCATTGGAGCTGGTACATTGTGTGTTGGCTGAGTCATTCAACTTGGAGCAGTTCACACATAGCCTTATCTGACCGCTCTGTTTACTGTCAGTTGTACTGATCGCTGACCTAATGTAATCACAAGTAAGACCGGGTTTGGATTTGTCATTAGTCAGGCTCAGGCGTCACTGTCTTAATTTCCAAACATACAGCAGAGTCTGTTGTTTTTCTTATCCATTAACATGTTTTGCTTGCATTTTCTGGCTAATGCTCAGCTGGATGAAGCCAGACTGCAAAATGAGCACATTTTACAACTTTTTTTGCATAAAGAACTAAATGGTGTTGTGCCAGATATTCAGGACAAAATCCTTAATTTGGTCCTTAATTGACTTATTGCCATGAAAACATAAGCCGAAATTCGTGTGGGGCTGGTGAGTCAAATTGGGCGTTGATTTGTAAAAACTGTATTTTGATTTTTTTTTTTTATTTTTTTTTTGTGTGATGACGAAAGGGTACCTCGGTATACATTGTGATTGAAGTGCATGTTACCATGTTCAAGACAAGTCATTAACTTGAATTTCTTTTACAATATATCATGCATTTTGCACTACTTTGTTTTATAATTGTTCTCATTAGTTACATTTCTCTTTTCTCCGCAGAGTCCCGTTTTGTCCTGGATCGAGGTCACTTTAAAACTTTCCAAATGAGCGACGGGGAGTGCGACTTCTTCTGCTTCTTCCGCTGCTGCTGAGGAAGAGTCTCCGGACAGGAAGGGAACCATTTCAGCCAATTGGAGAAGGGCGTGCGGGCGGGTAGGCGGGCCGTCTACCTGTCTGGGCCAATCGGAGCGTGGATGTCCGTGGACATGAACAGCCAAGCGTCAGACAGTAACGAGGAAGACTTCGGGGTGAACTCGGAGGAAGAGGAGGAAGATGGCGGGGATGAGGAGGAGGCGGGGGACATGGAGGGCTATTACGATGATGTAGCGAGTGATGTAGAACAGCAGGGGGCAGACTCATTCGACCCGGAGGAGTACCTGTTCACTTGTCTCACCTATAAGGAGAGCCAGAGGGTACTGACGGAGGAAGTCAACACTGTGGCGGCCGCGCTCAAGGTGGGTTAATATTAGACATGTGAGACAATGCTAAACAATACAACATGCAATATGTAATATGGCTGAGGACACAAATAATGTTACTATTCATAGTTTTCAGTTTCATGTTAAAGTTGAAATCAGAAGTCCTTAGTACCATTGCCTTTAAACTGTATGACTTGGGCCAAACATTCTGGATTTCCTTCCACAAGCTTCTCAAAATAGTTGGCAGGAGTTTTGGCCCATGATAAAAACTGATGTAACTGAGCCAAGTTTGTAGGCCACCTTGCTCGCACATGTCTTTTCAGGTATGCCCATAAATTTTCAATCGGATTGCGCACAGGGATTTGTGATGGCCACTCCAAAACATTGACTTTGTTATCATTTAGCCACTTTGTAACCAGTTTGGCAGTATGCATAGGGTCATTGTCCATTTTGGAAGACTTATTTCTGCTTAAGCTTTAACTTCCTGGCTGATATCTAGAGATGCTGCTTCAGTATTTCTACATAATGTTGTTTCATCATGATGCTATCATTTTGTGAAGTGCACTAGTCCCTCCTGCAGTAAAACACCACAACATGATGCTGCCACCCCCATATTTTACAATTGGGGAAACTTGCGTGCCTGAAACACCATCCCCTTTTTCCTCCAAATGCTCTAGATGCTCATTATGGTCAAACATTTAAATTTTGGTCAGACTACAAGACGTGTCCAAAAATGAAGGTCTTTGTCCCTGTGTGCATTTGTAAACCGTAATCTGCCAGGAAGACGACATTACTCCAAATGAAACTTTTAAAAAGCCAGAGTGGCCTTTTAGCCCATGTCAGTACAGTACTCGTTTCACTGTAGATAATGACTCTACCTTTTTGAAGATGCTGGCTGAAGCTGGTAATTTTGCTTTTGTTCTTGAGTTGATAAACACATTTTGGACCAGACCAAAGTCTCCTGATTGAGCGGTGTGATAACTGGACATTCCTGTGGTGTTTATACTTGTGTATAATTGTTTGGGCAGATGACGGTGGCACCTTCAGGCATCTGGAAGTTGCACCCAAGGATGAACCAGATTTGTGCAAGTCCACAATTCTCTTCCTGATATTTTGGCTGATTTCTTTTGATCAACTCTGGAAGCTTCCGATTCTGGTTTATTGACAACATCAAAGACATGACATCATCATCTGGGTTTTCAAAAATGGTTATAAATTAATAGAAATCTTGCTGTATATAAACTTCTGACTTTGAACAAATTAATAAGTGTCTAAAAAATTCTGATTATTCCAGTATTTAGCAAATGGGAATACCAAAATTATTTCTAACTGACCTAAAAAACAGAAAGTTTATTGTGATTTCATGTCAGTGAGGGGAAAAAAAAAGCATATGTGACTTTTTATATAATGTATGTAAATGTCTGGTTTTAACATTTTGAGGACATTTGTTCCATTCAAAACATGTAATATTTAGTTTTAAATTGTTAATTGTTAGGGATGGGAGATATATCGGTTCCCGTATCATACTGGCAATATGAATGTTTTTTTCCTGTATCAGTATTGGACGATATCTGTGAGCCTCAACTAATAGTGTTCATTTAGTTTATTTTAATCGGTAGCTGTCTTTGAGACTTGTAACCACTGGACTAAATAATTGTATCGCCATTCACTCTGTTCTTGTAGGTTTTACCGTCTGAAGCAAAGCTAATCCTGGTGCATTTCCACTGGCAGGGTTTCACAGATAATAGAGAGGTATGACACAGTTACATAAGACATGCATTTACTGTTACCGCATGTTACCTATTTGACTGTCTCGTTTGCTGACTATGCCCGTTTCTTTCTCTCTCAGATACAAGTCGAACTCCTCACTGGTGCTTTCAGACGCTTTGGTTCAGCCCAGCAGCAGCAGCAGATCAGTTTCTGTAAGTAACACTCCACATGTTGTAACACAAGCACTACTTTACATACAAATGCACTACTCCAGAGCCAAATCGAGCTGTTAGAGGGCAAACTCATAGTCTTATAATATTGCATATACTTATTGTTTTGTTTTAACTTGCTAATCACTATGGCAACGGTTTTAAATTTTTTATAATTAACTGGATATGGATACAGTGTAAATTCTTGACCTACGACGAGGAACTGTATTAACATCAGTCTACAAGTTAAAAGTTTGTGCTGTTAAAGAGGGGTTATTATGCAAAGTCGACTCTTTAGAGTTTTCTGCAATGTTATAGCATTATTCTCACGTTAAAAACATCCCGTCCATGCATGTTTGATCTCTGATGTCTCCGAGGTTTTATTCTAACCCTTCTTATGGTTGGGAGTATAATCCTGCTCCCACACAACAATTTTCCTTAGCAAGATGCACACTAATTGTTTTGTAATAGGCAAAAATGAAAGTTATTAAACGTGTTATGTTGTTTTCGGCAATAATAGCATTTTTAAAACGATAAAATGTGGTCACAGGGAAACATGGCGACCTAAATTTATAGTGTGTTGGCAGTTAATAATGAATGTCTGTCTTGAAAATGGATGAATTTCTGAATGACATGTTGAAATTGCCTCGTACAGAGCCTCCCTCCGCTGCAGTGTGGCGTGTGCCTACAGGTGGTCCGCAGAGACGCACTCCTGGCTCTGCCCTGTCAGCACTCCTTCTGCAAAGCATGCTGGGAACAGCACTGCACCGTCCTGGTTAAAGACGGCATGGGAGTCGGTCAGTGTCTTTTCTTTGTCAGTTCACTTTACACAATTAAAAACCAAAAGAACAGAGCAGTGTTTCTCAAACTGTGGTACGCAAGCTCCTTCAGGTGGCACTTGGACAGCTGTTTATCATGTGGGTTTGCTGAATTTAGAGCATTTTATCCACTTTTTGCTCTAGAGATGTCACAATGTCAGCTTTTTGTCTTTTATAAAACAACCATTTCCAGTATAAGGTCCACCTCATGAAATGAAACATTCTGAATGAAAAAGTGAAATAAACTACCAGCATTTCTTTTCAAAAATCTTACCTTACTGATTATCTATTATATTGTAGCATAAGTGATAAATAGTATTGTGCTCCATGCCACAGAGCCTTGTGACTTTGCTAACTGCACTTTTAAATCCCTCAGTTGAACTATAATTAGGTCCTTGAGAGTGTGATAAATGGCTGCTATCTGCTCCACATGACGGTGTTTACACAGGGTTTCTGGGTCAGTGTTACACAGCTGTACAATCCTGAACTTCACTGTGTACTGTGACAAGGCTGTAGTTGGCTTTACCTGAGCTTTGGGGTATGGTACATGTTCATTAAAAATCTTAAATATAAGCACATAACCTTAAAAGCTACAGTAATATTAAAGCTAAATGTCAGTGCAACTAGGTCAGTGCTTACCATTACCAAAAATGAGCTCCAATAATGCCAAGAAAGGAAGGTCATTTGAATGTGATGTTTTTAGTATTCACAAAGTAGATTGAAGTTGCAGATGTTTACAACTCTTCAAGTAGAACCCACTTGCTGCCTTAAAGCAGCTTGGCTCTCATTGCTATTCTCAAATGGTCACTGTATGATTTTGTAATTGAATAGTATAAGGTTGTTTTCAATAGATCATACAGAAAGGCCCGAGCACCAAGACCCGGAACTTATTACTCTGCTTGTGTGGAGTGTCTTTGCTAGTTTCCTCTGGACTCTCTGAAAAACGGGCACAATTGGAAAAATTCTCAAGCTAGTCTGAGTTGAGCCTATTTGATTGCTGAAAAGGATGGGTCAAATGCACAGATTCAGTTTCCCTTCAGGGACGATAAAGTGTACCTTAAATTAATACATTTTACAGGTAATTGTAAATGGGTGATTTATAAATATCACAGTACAAGTTCAGTTTTGGGATGCAAATGGAAATAACTGTAGATTTGGGGGAAAAAAATGTATCTAAATATGTACGTATATATAAATTGTATGTGTATGCCAACTTTTTACAATGCAAAGATGAGACGTTCTGTTGGATTGTTCACGTTTTATTGTATTTTACACATCTTCTTGTATGTGATTTTACAGGTATCTCATGTATGGCTCAAGACTGCTCTCTGCGCATGCCTGAGGACTTTGTTTTGCCGCTGCTGCCCGGAGACGAGCTGAAAGAAAAATATAGACGCTACCTCTTCAGAGACTACGTAGAGGTGAGTCACCATCGGCAAAGACCGTGTCACACTGTTTGCTTTCTCCATACACTTTAATAATCTGTAGTAAGTAACTGTTGGAGTGTGGTCTGAAAATAAAACCAAGATTAATGAGGCCTAAAAGGCAATTTGAGAACACAAAGTTTAAGTTTAGATAAATTTTGATTCCTCTTTGTGGTCAACTCTAGAAAGTGAATGTGGTTTAAGGTTGACCACTGCTTCTTCATTGGATTAGATGCTATAGTCTAAGATTCGCCCTGGTAATCTTGTTACGAGGTTTATTTAAATCTGCTTTGGCACATTGTTAAACCAGTTCGTGTTTAAAAAAAAGTGTGTATATTGAATTTTCAGACAGTATTGCATAAAAATTGCCTGTTTGACATTGCCAAATTGGAAGTAAAATGTAATGTTGGTTTATTTATAATTACAAAAACCTTTTTATGACCTAAACATTACCATTTGTGTTTTTAGTTCTCAGGCTGATGGTCCAATCAGAAATGAGAATGAGTTTGTCACTTCTTCCACTTCTTTGTCACTTTTCTGCAGCTTAAATAAGTTTGTAGTATACAGTATACGATGTGTCCTCAGTATATGACAGAAGTTACGCCTGGTTCAGTTATGCTTACTGACGTTAAGAAGCATATGTTACAGCCTTTATCCTTTTTAAGAATCATTACACCATTAAACTGAATACAAAAATGTCTATGCTAACTTGGCTGCTCTCTGGATGTTTGCTGTCTCGTGTGGTTGGTTATTTTCATAATAAAACCTTAATTGTTTTTGTCCTTTTTATGCAGAGTCACTTCCAGTTGCAGTTGTGTCCTGGAGCTGATTGTCCCATAGTGATCAAAGTCCAGGAACCCAGAGCGCGCCGAGTGCAGTGCAGCCGCTGTTCTGAAGTATTCTGGTAACAATCATGGTTCTCATTTATGAACAACAACAAAAAAAATGGACATCCCTTTACTTAAAAGTATGAAACTGCTCCATGGAGGAAATTTGGTTTTAAAAAATGTCTATGCTTGAATACTGTAGAATAGCATATTAGTATTAAAGTGTTCTCTCTCCTCTCTCCTGTAGCTTTAAATGCCGTCAGATGTACCACGCGCCCACAGACTGTGCAACCATCAGGAAATGGCTGACCAAATGTGCAGACGACTCTGAGACGGCCAACTACATCAGCGCACACACTAAAGATGTAAAGTCATATTTACCATATTTACCAAATGCCATGTAGCTTATATGTATTTGAATCAGTGATCCTTATCCATTTGAACAGCAAAGTCAAACTTTCTGGGAATAGTTGAAAACGCAAAACAAAAAAGTTGTAATAAAAAGTTTTATGCCTTAGTAAGACTTTTCCTCTTCTTTTCCTCGACTTCAGTGTCCTAGGTGCAATATCTGCATTGAGAAAAACGGCGGGTGCAATCACATGGTGAGTCATTGCAACACTTCCAACACAAACTGTACTGAGAACTTGAAATGTTGTTATTCGACGGACTGGATTATTAAGTCTGTGTCATAGAGTTGGTGATCTACATGCTATAGTCTGTACATTTTGTCCACGTTTAGTGTTTTTCAGTATAGTCAGACTTTCCATGATAAACATTAGCTCTACATCTAAAACATGGTGAAATACCAGAGCTAACAAGTATGAATTGATAAAATGAGTCAGTGCATATACAATTTACAACACATTACATACAAGTCCAACAGTCTTTACTGTAATACAAGAGTTAACACTAACTTTCCCCTCTTTTTCTTCTGTACAGCAATGCTCCAAGTGCAAACATGGTATGTACCTTTTCTAGATTTTCAGAAGCTGGACAGAACTTTCAGAAACTCTTTACCATTTAAAAGTAGCTTTAGATATCAAAAATTGCGTCTACAAACATGGTAAAACTATTTGGGAAAAATAGATGTCTTGAATTGCACTATAGCTGTTGTTCATTTTTCCCCCCTGTATTTACTTTTCCATTCTAGACTTCTGCTGGATGTGTCTGGGCGACTGGAAGACTCATGGCAGTGAATATTATGAATGCAGCCGTTACAAAGAGAACCCCGACATAGTGAACCAGAGCCAACAGGCCCAGGCCCGAGAGGCGCTCAAGAAATACCTCTTCTACTTCGAGAGGGTGAGAAGAAGTCTTCTAAATGTAGAATTTAGAAGACCAAAACACGGTTAACATAACATATTTACAAAAATGTACTTTATTTTTTCTTTTTACTAGTTTAATTTTACTTCCTGGTTAAACATGATCAGCAGATATGACGTATTTAGAAGATTTTTTTCATATCCATCAGCAACCATAATGTTAACAAGGGCCGGAACTTGTCTAAACTGCACAATAGTTATGATTACACTAATTGAGCATAAATGTCTGCAATTTGAATGGAATTTTCAGTGTTGACTTTGGTAGAGGTTTTAAATTTTAGAACTCACTGCTACTTTCTGTATTTTTGTATTTTTCTTCTCAACCTTTCTTATCAGAATCAGCCCCTTAAGCCATTTTTACACTGCACCACCAGACAAGGCGTAGAGAATCTGAGCAGGATCATGTCCCGACAATTTCATTCACACGCGCTGCTATAGCAGGCTGTCGGGCGTAGACTGATTCACACACCTGGGGAAACGAGCTGGGTGGGGTGGAGGCAAAGACCTAAAAGCTTTGCGCTGAAGGTAGCCTTCTGAATGTTTTGTGGGCATGTTCGTGTGGAAAATTCACTGACCCAGTTTCCGTTTTTGCTATAATTGGAGCTTTCACGCATTTTTAGAAACTCCTGACAGCTGATGGAGGGCTCCACAAGGCTTACAGGAGGGGACATGCCTGCTGCAGGCTGTGGATCAGCTTTCCTCCCATGCAGCACTGGTTCTAAACCACCATCAGTGCACGCTTTTGTGTCCTGTTATTCTGTTTTTATTATCCTGATTCAAATTCTGCTTCACGTAGTCCATAGTCTGTCCTGGACTCAGCAGCACTAGTTACTGTTGAAAGTTTAGCTTGATTTACCCACACTTCTCCCAGGCCGTGCACACCTCCGCTGAGGCAGTTTAGCTCTGGGTGATGCTAATGGTGTGGAGTCTTTGTGCGTGGGGCTTTAGATATGGACTGTACTTAGGACTTACAATAAGCACTGTGTAAAGCAGCGGATTAAAAAGGGCAGAAAAAAGGTTCAGCTAGTTTCATGTTAGGCCTATTAATTCAAATTTAAATGATCAAAATAAATTATTTTTATTTGCCATGGTGGTGTAACGAATAATAAATTAGGACACTAGTCACAACTGTCAATAGCCTATTAAACTGGCTAAATAAATGTACCCATCTATATAACTAGGCTAAATAAGTGGATCACGCTTTCTCTCAAATGCCTGCTGATTGTTCACAGCATAACACACTGCTCAATAGATTTCAGCATCAGGTATATCATCAACTCCAGTGTCATGATCTGTCCATTTTGGACATTATACAGAGGTACAATTTGACTCCTGACTAGAGAGGAGCAGGGTGGTGTACGCATTCACACCAATGGGCTATCGGGATAATGTCTGGAGAAGAGCCGTGTGGCACTGTGTTTGTGAAAATGGCCTTAACTGATGTAAAATTATGATAAATGTTTTCCACAGGTACTATCCCACCAAACAAAGTAATGATTAGAAAAACACAAAACTGTCATGTGCAGCTCAACAGGATTTTGTTTTTCCATTTGACATTTTGACTTATGGTTTTATTGTTGTTCAGTGGGAGAATCACAACAAGTCTCTGCAGCTGGAGGCTCAGACATATCAGAGGATTCAGGAGAAAATCCAGGAAAGAGTCATGAACAACCTGGGCACATGGATCGACTGGCAGTACCTGCATAATGCTGCCAAGCTGCTCGCCAAGGTACACAGCAGTCTAATCTAGGACTTGGCCAAGCGCCTCTAAACCAGAGTCTGGTGCCATCGTGCCACCACCAAATTTCAGAATTACTAGATCGCAGTTTTGACAATTTTTGAGTTTAATCTTCTTAGTCAAGATTTGGTTAAATAAATGTAAGTCATCCCTTTCATTTATGTATTGGTGGTTTTCAGATTTTACAATATGATGTTACACACTTGGATGGAGGCATAGAGCCAGATTTCCCCATTGATTATATTGAACTTTGCCATGAAATGTTCAATAACAGAAATGATCAGGGGTTTTTTGACATTTGTGAAATTGTTTTGATTACTAGACCCTAGAAGTCACTGTATTACAACAAAAACCTGCATTTTAGCTGCTTATAGTGGTATATTAGACCTCTACTTTCCTAAAATTTGATGTGCATGCCACTAGTCTATTATAAAAATGAATGAGAGACTAAATAATGTAAAGTGGTTTCAAGTGTCCAAAACCCAAATTATTCCATTAATAACTTGCTCTTTTGTTTTTTCCTCTCTAGTGTCGCTACACATTACAGTACACCTATCCATACGCTTATTACATGGAGTCTGGTCCCCGCAAAAAACTGGTAAGTTAAAATCAGACTTGGATAATACTTTTTTTGTGTACACACTGAAATATTTTTGCCTGTCCAGTTTGAGTACCAGCAGGCGCAGTTGGAGGCGGAGATCGAGAATTTGTCATGGAAGGTGGAGAGGGCCGACTCGTACGAGAGAGGAGTGGTGGGAGGAGAGGAGCTCAGTGCCAGTGACAGAGGGGTCAGTGTAACCAGTGTGCACCATAACTCATTTGGCCAGGGATACCTTGTGAAATCAGCCAAGCACAATGTCGTACGCTGGTCTAGAAGGCACAGTACAGCTTTCTCATACAATTCAGTATTATCGTGCATCTCTAACTATAAAGTGGTTACCGATAATGGCAATTATGATGTCGCACTGGTAATTCTGCTAATTTTTAAAATGTCACTGATGATTACAAGCCCAAGAAGCTGATTCAGCAGTTTTTCTTTTGAGGTTCTCTCCATTCCGTTATCGTGCATCATAAATTATCATCCTACTATTGTATGCCACAAGATCATATAAATTATAGCCTGTACCACTTACCATCTGCTGACATATTAAACATGTGCATATTTAACAGATGCTGTAACTCGCTTCCTTCTAAACTCTCGGATGTCAGGAGCATATTTTTCCCTGGAATTATTTTAAATATATTTGCTGTAGTAAAAATTAATTGGCATTTGAAGTTGAATTATAAGGTTCTAATGACATTTGACAAATTTGGTTTGTATATGCTTCTTCCTGCAGTATACAGCGCAGGGCGATTTCAATAATGAGCCAAAAATTGTGACAGATTTTTGCCATACATCAAATCACTATTTCAAAATGGTCACTTCTGTATGGTCCATATTAACCTAGAAAGTATAGACTTGACCTGCCTTTGCTCCAGTTTTTTGGGGGTCAGAAATTAAATGCAATTCAGTTATTTTCAGAATGATGTGTTTGCCAATAATTTTTTTTGGAACTGTATAGATTAATCATTGAAAAACATTTTTTTTTTTCTTCAAAATTTGAAAAAAAAATCTGAGAATGACCAATTATTTTGTTACAAGTTGCATTTCCATATTAATTGCTTGATTAACTTGTATTTTGTGTTTTCTTCAGGATTTGGAGAACCAGATGCACATCGCAGAGCAGAGGAGACGCACACTGCTCAAAGATTTTCACGACACATAGACTCTCCTCCTCCATACCACCCCTTTCTATCTCTCCTACTGCCTACAGTGCTCTCCCTCCATCCGTCTTTCACGTCACCATTTTTTCTTTTTTTTTTTTTTTTTTTCTCACTCGCAAACAGCTGCAGGGTTCACTATAGCACGATTGTATCTTTTATCCATCTTTTATTTTGACACGTATAGCTACACTTATGGCTTCACTAAACATCACATGTAAGCCTTTTTGCTTACCCAATAACCTGTACTCTTAAGTTTAAAAAATAATCTACAAGCTTCCAGAAAATCTAAAGACAAATGTAAACAGAAGATGGCCAGGTTTTTATCAAGGGTCCTCTATTTAAATGCTTTTAGGCGAAATAAATATGCACTAAATTAGCTGTTATAATGGTATTTTTATGAAGTTTGCATTGCACTTTATGTACCTGCAGTGCTACTATTATCAGTGACAAAGAGCAGTTGCCAAGTACAAAACATGTGGATTTTTGTTATACATTTTGTTTCTTCCTAGGGGTGGGTGATATGGTTAAAAATTAATTTAACTTATTATGTTGCATCACAATTTCAAGTTTAGCATGAAGTACACTTAATACTTTTCTGTTTCCTTTAGAGGTAAAGTCACGTGTTTCTTTTGAAAGTGCTAATCTCGCTGTGATTGGTTAAATCCAACTCACCCAGGACCTTTTTATAGAGGCTGAGCAGTAGAAGTGGGTGGGGAAAAGTGTGTATGTTTGAACAGACAGCGGTATTAACATGGAGAAATGGTCAATCATGATATCACGATATGAAAATTAGTGCAAATTAGTTCACATTATGTATACTTCTTGGATTTGTAACGTAAAATCTCACTACATCTTGTACTCTATGTATTTTTTCTGATCATTTGGGTAAGCGTTCAAATTTAAATGTTTTGGACAAGGTAGACCTACACTTAGTCTTAATAACTTTGAATAGAGGACCTTTACTGTATTAACTGTAACAACATTTCATAATATTGCAGCTTCTTTCTGGCAGTGAGTTGCTTCTGAACTGGTCTGCGAATATCTAACTTTACTTTTCTGCATATTTTATTTTGTTTTTAAATGTTAAAAATCTGCTTAGCCTCTACAGCTTCTACAACAATGACAGATGACCTCGAATGTTGTTACTGCTGCAGCTAAACTCGCTTAAAAACATAATTTACGAGTTAATTGTGAAATGGTGTTCCCCATATAAACACTAGATATGGGAATGACAGTATTTTCCTACCTAATTTGCATGCCCATGTATAATAGTTAAATGTATGTGTATAAAGAACCTTTTTTTAAATATATTTTGCCACTATTTCACAATTAACACGTTTCTTATTTGCGCTTTAGACCATTTGACGAGCTCCACTGCTGAGAAGTTGTAATTTTTGAAATTAATCTAGAATATAAGGCGTTTTGGGTGGATTTCTGGAAAGCACGATTTTTTGCTTATTACAGAAACAAAATTAAGATATTTTGACGCTAGCTTCATTGTTCTAGTACACCTGAATAGGTTGCGTTCATGTCATATCACCTCATTTTATAATAGTTTAAAATTGAGCTGGACAGGTCTGAAATCTATGGTGGAATTTGCTGTTTAAGATTGCACATTGCCGTAATTTCTGTAATTACTGGACTATGCACATGAAACAAACTGGCGCAAAGTTCAGCGTCTTCTGTCAGTATAATAAAAGTGAAATTATTTTATCTCAATAGTTTCCGAAAGTGGTGCCATTATTCAACTACAAAGACGTGATCGTTGCCAGTTGAAAAGACTTTAAGCTGTAAGATGAAGGATTATGGTGTATACGTTTTTTAGCCAATCACAAACAAATGATAAGGTTCAACTTCTGTGGATCATAAGTGAATCTCCCATAGAGTTCTACCTGCTCCTGTCCTCCATCTGAAATTATGACCTCAAATTGTTTGTCTTAGACCAGAAATTCAAAATTTTGCAAATAAACTTAAAAAAAATAGCCTCAAGTATCAAGTTCTGTTCATAAGTTTGATATTCACCAGTTTACATAACTGACTTTTATGTGATGTTTCTGAAGCCTCAAGTGTAACTCAAGCCTTTGTCACACACTACAGCGCCCCCTACTGACATGGCATGCACAAACACTCCGCAGCAGCCTACATCTCTCTCCCCTCACTTCTAATTTACATCACACACACAACGTCCCCCCCTCTTTGTTTTGTTCTTCTTGCTCACCCATCTTTCACTTCTGGAAAATGGCTGTTGATAGATAGATCGTTTAAAAAAAATTAAAAAGTAAAAAATACGAAAAAATGGCTGTAATTTTCAACGGTTGTACATTAATACAGAAATAGAGTTACTGAGAGTTTTTAAAACCGGTACCTGGCTCTTGTCTTTTTTCAAACAATTCCACTGAGTGTATGGGTGCTCTGAAGACAAATACTTGGGCTATTAAGAGAGTTCATCTAGGCAACGAAAATAAGTACATTTTATTTATTTTCCATTACTGACCCCTTGTGGTTGTAGTTGGTTTATTTGAAATCTTTGGGGTACAATTTACAGATCAGAATTGATAACAAATGCTCACTGGCGTCTCCAATAAGGGTAGAGTTTTTTAAATTATCTTTTTGTACATAGTTTATTTCCCTCATGGCTGCGTTTAAATTTGCTGGTCTGAGCTTGCTGGGTGTTGTGTCCTGGAGCAAGACACTACTCTTATACTCACTCGTACAAAGAGGCCATAGGAGCAGAATAGCAACCACATCTTTCTCAGTCTGTCTGCGAGGTGATGGGGACGTTCAATACCATTTCCCTCAGCGAAAGAGTAAACAAAAAACTAAGCTCCCTCTTGAAACCAATGTATAAATGGCTCAAGCAAATATTATCAGAGCTTAAAAAAGTCCTATCTGACCTTTGGCCTTTGTGACTTAGCAGCTTGTTTTATATGTGGGTCAGAGAATGGCAGCTGAAGATTGCATGACGTGGTGGTGGGCTCAGGTCTGACCCAGTTTAAAGTTGGCACACTTCTTAGGACACATGGCATTTATGTTTGTGAAGGATACTGCAAGGACGAAGCCACAGTTTAACTCAACTGAATTGGGGTTGGACTAAAGTGCAACTGCTGTCAACATCTGATCAAAAATGAACATGTACAAATCTGTGAAAGAGTAAACATGGTTAATACTTTAATAGTTTATAAAGAAATTCTTCCCTAAAATAAATGTAACTGTTTATTAAAAGCAGAATCCTCAGCATCCTTCTGAAAAGAATGATTTTGGCTGGTCAAGCAAAAAGGAAGCAAATTTGTAACATGTATACATAGAATTTAAAATATAGTTATTAAAAATGTAGCCACAAAGCTGATAAGTGTGTAAGAAAAAGCATGTGCTGAACTCATTTGCTGCAGTGTAAATTTGACTTAAAACGGTCAAGGCACTGAAAAGTCCTTTACATCCAAGTGTACTGTATGCAGAGACTAGAGGCAAGGTGGGTTAAGTGTCTTGCTTAAGGACACAATGAGTGTATTCACTTGTGGGAGCTGGGACACAGCTGGGAATCTGAAAACCAACAATGCACATTTTGAATTTCTTTTATTTGGGGTATTTTTTAAATTGTATTGAATATTGATATTTTTTTCTGTACATCTTTTTTCAACTTTTTTTTTTTTTTTTACCATATATATTATTTTTTACAATTATTTTTACCCAAATTTTTTTACCGTACATATTGATATTTTTTTACTGTACATCTTTTACATTTATTTTTTACCGTACACTTTTTTCCCATTTATTTTTACTGTATATTTATTTTTACTATTTATTTTCTACCATACATATTGATTATTTTTATCGTACATATATTCCAGTTGTTTTTTACCATTTATTTTTTACCGTACATATTGATTTTTTTTAAACCATACATTTTTTTACATTCATTTTTACCTTACATTTATTTTTTACTGTACATATTTTTTTATCATACATTTTTACCATTTATTTTTTACTGTACATATTGATAATTTTTTTTATTGTGCATTTTTTTCCATTTATTTTTACCGTACATTTATTTTTACCTTTTTTTTTTTATACCGTACATATTTTTTATCGTACATTTTTTCCATTTTTTTAACTGTACATTTATTTTTACTATTTATTTTTTACCGTACATATTGATTATTTTTATTGTACATTTTTTCCATTTATTTTTTACAATACATTATTTTACCATTTATTTTTTTACCGTACATATTGATAATTTTTTTTATTGTGCATTTTTTTCCATTTATTTTTACCGTACATTTATTTGTACCTTTTTTTTATACCGTACATATTATTTTTTATCGTACATTTTTTCCATTTTTTTAACTGTACATTTATTTTTACCATTTATTTTTTACCGTACATATTGATTATTTTTATTGTACATTTTTCCATTTATTTTTACAATACATTTATTTTTACCATTTATTTTTTTACCGTACATATTGATTAATTTTTATCTTACATTTTTTTTCCATTTATTTTTACTGTACATTTATTTTTACCGTATATATTAATTTTTATCTTACATTTTTTCCATTTATTTTTACTGTACATTTATTTTTACCATACATATTAATTTTTATCTTACAGTTTTCTCCATTTATTTTTACAGTACATTTATTTTTACCATTTATTTTTTTTACAGTACATATTGGTTATTTTGATTTGATTGACACCTACCGTTTGGTCAGTGGGCGTGTCGTATCGGAAGTGACGTCACCTCTACCGGAAGTTGCGTCAGTACTTTCACGCCGCACGTGTCTCCGCAGCAGCAGCAGTAGCAGAAGATCATGCGCGCTCTGCTACAGCGAACATCCAGACCGTGTACCGGACAGAAACACGGAACGGTGACTTTATTCACCCGATTTTAACCTTGAGGTCAGCACACGGACAGAGCAGCACGGGGAGTGGGATTTTTCAGGCTTTTCGGGTTTTTTTCGGGCTGACGCAGGCTAACGTAGTGTGAATCTGCAGACACGAGGAAAGTTCTGGCTCATTTGACCCGATCCGGCGGGCTTTAGAGGAGATCTCTGCTTGTACGTCGGCTTGTTTCTGCGTAGAAGTGTGCCACTTTGGGGATCAATAGGTTATCCCGGTAAAACGGACATTTTGGGGGCGTTATGGCGGAACTTCTGATCAGCGGGCAGACCGGCTACGTCCCGGACGACGGGCTCACGGGACAGCAGCTGTTCAACGGAGGAGACGGCCTCACGTACAAGTAAAGCACCGACCTCCTGCCAACACATCATCCCAGCCATTTACTGCATCATTTACACAAGTTATCCCTTAAATCTTATGCGATTCCCCCAGAGAAATGAATAAAATCAAACAATCCATCATTCAATCACCCTATTTTTGCAAACCTTTATTTTGGAGTCATGATAATTACTCTAGATTGGTTTATTCAAATTCCTATTAACAAACCTAATCAGATTTTAAATGAAATCTCATATAATCTGCATAAAATAACTGCATTTGACCTTGGAGGATACTTCCATGATCTGGGTTGCATGTCTGACTAAACTGACTAAAATTGCAATAATCTAATAATAATAATAATAGTCTAATAATTTGTGTCTTTTATGCTGAAAGTAAAGGTCCATTCTGTAACTTTTCTGTGGAGGGAGGGCTTCCACCTGCTTGTTTCCATGGAGATTTTAGACAGATGATAGTCAAACTTTACTGTTACTTTGATATAAACCTTTTTTTTTTTCTTTATTATTGTGAATAAATATCTAGAAAAATCTATGTTCTTAGTGTAATTAGACCTGATCCATAGGAGTTAAATGTAATACAAACTGTGGAACTTTCTCGTCAAAGTCTCCATGGCAGACCCACATCATTGCACCTTTTAATTAAATGCTCAACAAAAAAGTCATTTGTTCTTGAGGCTTGTAAAGTTTCAGGAGCAAATGGGGCACAGTGAAATATTTAACCTTTATGGAGAAGCTGTCACTGACAGACGAACAATTATCCACAACAAACATGTGAGAGTCTGGAGTTATGTGAGACTAAAGGAGAATGTGTCTGGTACAGTTTGACTTATATTAGGTGGCCTAGAGAGTGACTGTAAATAATATACCACTAATACTACTACTACTGGTACTACTATATTGTTTCATTCATTTAAGATGGATGTGAACTAATGTTACATCAGTGTGAATGAAAAGGAGCAGAAAGAAGTGTAATATCTGCCCCCTTTTCACAGAAAATACATTAACTGTTCCAACTTCTTCAATCTGCAGCTGCTGCATTTAAAAGCGATTTATTTGAAGTGAGGTGAATTTATTTGAGTATGTTCATAAAGTATGTCAGTACAAGTCCATTACAATTCATAAAATAAAATATCATCCAAAAAAAACAAAACATTGAACATCTCAAAAGGGATGTGGGAAGAAGTATACACTTGTTTAATCCCACCCCTTTCTTCTGATTTAAGCTTTAAACAAAAATGTATTTAATTTTATTTATAATAATTATATTTTATAATTTATTTAAGTGACATTACACCAGATTAAATACTCATTAACACAGAAGGACAGTTTCTTTCTAGATTTTGAAGTAGTTTTATTTTTTTAACCTAGACTCTTCTATACACTGACGCCTTTGATTGAAACACATTTTTACAATGTTCTAAACCCTTTGTAAATTTTTTTTTTTTTTTTTTTTAGATTGGTTGGCAAGATTGAAGCTGATTTGCTTTGTACATAGCTTTTAAAAACATTAATTTCTACCAATTTGTTGAATTTCATTGTATTCAATTGTAGAAATATTGGGTTTGTCAAATCTCTGAATCCATTTCGCTGATGATTCTTACAACTCATTTAACAAACATTTTACAAGCACTTCCCCAAACTTCAAGACAGTAGATCAGATGTGTGAATTATACAACAAATACAGCGCACTCTCACAGTTGTTACTTGTGATAATTTAATTTTGACATCATTTATATGGGATTTGCATGTCAGATGTTCACAGATCATAACACCCAAAAAACTAAAAACTCTCCAATAAATAATGAAAGCTTCATATTTTTTATTTCCTACTACTAAATGTCATAAATGTAGTTTTACTGACATTTAAAGAATCTTTATATACTTAAAAACGTGTTTATTCTAATAGTTTCATTGTAAATGTTCATACTCAATAATTCAACTTTGGATTTCTTCAAAGTCACATTTACATTACACATACAAAATAAATAATTCATTCTAGTATATAGTATAATTTGACTTTGTATTCTGTGGCTTGATCCTGAAGTAGTCCTAGATTTGCACCATTTTGATTTGGCTTTAAAGGTCCTACATCATGCAAAACGGACTCTTGTGAACTTTTAGCCATGTTATAATGTTGTTACCTCCTCAAAACAGACCTGGAGTTGTGTTTTGTTTCATTCACACATGTTTGAGAAGCTTTTTATTATTTGTCTGTCTATATTTTCAAAGTTCAAAATGCTCTTTTACCTTTAGTTCAGTAGAGACTGACAATTCCATGGCTGAAATTATCCAAATGATTCTAGTGAAGGTGTGTGGAGTTTAAAAACACAGTGGAGCACTTCCTGTATTACCACATGGCAGTGTTTGAGAGAAGCTCAGCTTAAATCTACAGGGTTTGTGTGTTAAACATGTGTGAATGAAACAAAAAAAAATGCACAACTCCAGGTCTGTTTGTGACAAGGAAACGGCATTAAAACATCGATGATTCGCAGCTTTCACAATTTAGTTGAAAAAACATTATAGTGATGCTGCGTTGTTTGTGTAGTATTGATGAATTATCACGTTTTCTCCACCAGCAGAGGCGGTAAAGGCAGGGTTAAAGCAGGGTTAAAAGCCAGGTTAAAGGCCGGGTTAAAGGCAGGGTCAGGTGCAGACGTGACAGCGGAGGACTTACACTTCCCTTTAACACAAATCCAGAAATAGACCAGGATCACAGCCTGGACTCTGCTACCCCCATATTTTTAGACTTCAAATCCCCCGAACATGAGGGAGGGGTGGACTCGGGGGTACATACTCTGATACAGGGCTTCAAAACATTGCCTTGTTGGGTGTAACACAGTTACAACACACATCGGATCATACGTCAGACTTAACTCTTCCTTTATATAAATGTAATACAAGTTGTTGCAAATCATGTTTCAAAATGCAGAACCAATTACAATTTTCTGTATACTGTATTCCTGTGGTATCCTATTACCTCGAAATACTACTGTGTATATGGTTCCTATTCTACTGTTGTGTTGTTATGGATCAGCCGTCTGAACTTGTGTCTCTGTCTTCAGTGACTTCCTGATTCTTCCCGGGTACATCGACTTCACAGCAGACCAAGTGGTGAGAATTGATCTCATAACTACTACATAATCCACTGACCGGGCACACCATCTGGTGCTGTGGGGAAATGTATTTTTTGTTTAGAGAAGAGTCTGTTTAAAATGTGTATGCAAATCATTTCAATACATAATATATCAGTTCAAATATCACATCGGTCAATATCAAAGGGGGAAAATTGCTGATATTTGTCTTTTTTCTGTGCTGCCCCAGTCTCTGTGTGCCCATGTATCGTTCCCAGTTTGTCTTCAGTGCCGTATGTTTACACAAACCTGTAACAAAAATGTATTTATATCTCAGAAAAAAAACGTTTTGGTAATATTTTTACAAAAGTGACAAGTAAATTTCTGATCTTTACTTCAACTTAAGATAAATTTATGAGCTTTACTATGATTTTTAAACACTAAATGGAGGTATTTGCAAATATTAGCTGTTGATCATATCAGCAGATGAAATGTTGGATAATCTGTATCTGCTAAAAATCCATATCAGCCAATCCCTAGAAAATAGTTTGTTTTAGAACCTGTGTTTTATGGACGGTTCAGGTTATGGTGTCTTCAGATTACAGCAGTGAACGACGGCCTCATGTTACCAGTCACTTTTTGACTGTTTAGCTGTATCGGTTCTTGAACTAATATCGAAATGTTGTCTTATGTTTTGTGTTATTCAGGACCTGACATCAGCTCTGACCAAACGCATCACAATGAAAACTCCTTTCGTGTCTTCTCCCATGGACACGGTCTCCGAGGCCAGCATGGCGATCGCTATGGCAGTGAGTACAACAAACACTCCCTCTGTAACGTGTCCTCCTCCTGACGGCAGCAAACTCTGGAGATCTGACTCAGCCCGGTGTATGAACCTGGAGGGTGTCGGCTCTGGAAGATGGAGTAACACAATATTAGAACCATCAGGAAATAAGCATGTTGGAGAATGAAACTCAGATCTTATATTATCGTTCTCTTCTTCGTTCACATGATCCTGTGTTGCTCTCTGTTCCATTTGCTCGCACTGAACTGGGTAAAAAGGCTTTTGTCCACTCTGCACCTTATGTATGGAACATGTTGCAGAAAGACTGGAACTTCACAGAGTTGATTTCCTTGAATGCTTTTAAATCGAGGCTGACTCCACAACATACATTTGTTTTTTATAATGTTTTTTTATAATCTGTTTCTTTTCTTGTTATCTTGTCTTTTTGTAATTATGCAAATGTATTTTTTATTTGCTGCTGCCGCTTGGCCAGGACTCCCTTGAAAAAGAGGTTTTTAATCTCAATGGGACTTTCCGGGTTAAATAAAGCTTAAAAAAAAATTTATATTACCAAAACAATCCCCACTAGTGCAAAGAAAAGTTTACACACAATAATTATTAAGCCTCAAAATAGATTGCTTCATATATCCTTTATTGAACTGTAACATTATATAACAATAATAGTGAGGTTAACACTCTCACCTCACAGAAAGAAGGTCCTGGGTTTAATTCAGTCTAAATGACACTTTTCTGTCTGGTGTTTGCATTCCCCTGATATTCCTTCTCTATTGTGCTTTGAGTCCAATTACTGCTGTAAATGTCTATATTTAGCTTTAGCTTATCTTCTTACTACTTTGCACATTGTTTTCTACAGCTGACCGGTGGAATTGGCTTCATCCACCACAACTGCACTCCAGAGTTTCAGGCCAATGAAGTTCGCAAAGTCAAGGTACAGCTCTAATCACACAGGATCTGTGACGCTTTCCCTAAAATAGTTTTTATTATTTTAACAATGAACAATTTTGTACCTCTTTTGTCTTTCTATTCCTTGCCATACCCGTAGCTTACAAATAGCGAGTAGCATCCCGTGTAGCCTCATGTTTGCCCCTGTGCCCCTTGTACTTGTCCCGCAGAGATACGAGCAGGGCTTCATCACCGACCCTGTGGTGATGAGCCCAAACGAACGTGTGAGGGACGTGTTCCAGGCCAAAGCTCGTCATGGATTCTGCGGCATTCCCATCACCGACAACGGGAAAATGGGAGGCAAACTGGTGGGAATCATCTCCTCCAGAGATATCGACTTCCTGAAGGAGGAGGACCATGACCTGCCACTGAACGAGGTGTGGAACAAGTGTAGTTATGGTTTAAAAAGGAACTGGACTGTTTTAAAGACAGTTGTGTCAGTTTCAATAAAGACGCACATTAAAATCCTAAAGTCATTATTATCAAATCACAATATTTCCACTAAACCCAGACAGTATTTTTGTAGTTAGTTTTTTGATTCGGTCATTTGAATAGTCACAACAAAATATGAGAACTAAACAATTCATAACACTCTGGCTATTCTACAAACCAAAACAGTTTAGAATGAAGTTTAACACTTTTAACATTTTTATGCCTAACCCTTATACATGTGTCAAGGCCATTATCTGCCTACATGGACACAAGTGACACCACAATAGAAGGTAAATGTTGGAAATAAAAAAGTCTACACATTTTGATTGCTTTAGTGCTAAAATTGTATTAAGCTCTATCCTGAATTACTTCCAACACCTGTCATTTACAATATATTGGAGCCACCCACTTGAAAAAGATTTTAAAGTTAAATTTATTTTGTGTATCATTTTTAGTTTAACATTAATGACATTGTTAAATCCAGGTGATGACAAAGAGGGAAGACCTGGTGGTGGCCCCAGCAGGAATCACACTAAAAGAGGCCAACGGGATCCTTCAAAGGAGTAAAAAAGGTGATGTATTTGAATGCTCTTCTAAAGGAAACCACAAATGTGACATGAAGAATAATATTTGTGGTCTTTCTGTCCAGGGAAACTACCTATAGTGAATGAGGAGGGCAGCCTGGTGTCATCATCGCCCGCACAGACCTGAAGAAGAACAGAGACTTCCCTTTGGCGTCTAAAGACTCCAGGAAGCAGCTGCTGTGTGGAGCAGCCATCGGGACGCACAACGACGACAAGTACAGACTGGACCTGCTGGTACAGAGCGGCGTGGATGTGGTGGTCCTGGTAAGAGGAGGGCGAATGTGGTGAAACTATGTTCACTTTAGACCAGTGGTCCCCAACCACCAGACCAGGGACCGGTACAGGTCTGTTATGCATTTGCTCCCGGGCCACACAAAAACAGTAAATAATTTATCAGAGACGCATCTTCTCCAACGTAACTTCGGCCCGTCCCTCATGACTCACTAATAAGCTCGTCTGTAGATATAAAATGAAAATCCTGACAGGAAATCTTCACATAAATCCATCTGATATAAGTCGAGTTTATTATATCTGTGCTGATCTGCTCTTGTCTCCACGATGACGTATCACGTACAACACATCAGACACATCGCCCAAAAGTCGAGCCACAAGCTCGAGAAAATGAGCCAAAAACAAAAGTCTGTGGAGAAAAGGCCAAACTGAGGAGCCAGAAGAGGAGCCACGACCTCCAAGAAAAAGAAAGATCAATTTAACAGACGACACCAGGAGAACGACTTAAAAATCTGGGTTTGTCTCGACAGGTGAGTCTCACGAGTCGGCTCTGTGGAATATGAGGGAAAAGAGAACGAGGCAATGAAACCTTCAAAACTGCTTTGGCTCATGGAGACTAAGACCTGGAGTAAAAAATAAGACTGAAGAGTTTTTAAAGAAACAAACGTGAACAAGAAGGAAAGAAGAAACAAGCTCAGGTCCCACTGATTCAGCGGGACAGTGAGCTGGATTTTTTATGCACTTAACTTATTTTTGCCATATTTATCTGCCACGTGTAGAAGGCTGGTCCGTGAAAATAAAAGCTACATTATTCTGGTGCTAAAAAGGTTGGGACCCCTGGTTTAGACATCCGTAGGCTGGATACGGTTCAAATGTGTTTAATAAAATGATACCAGAACCTGAACAGTATTTCTGTCTGGTATCTGTGCTGCGTTCATCACTCCAAATGCATACAACTAATAGAAGTAATTGTATATAAAAAAAATTAAAAAAACAATAATTATATTTAATTTCTTTGAGCAAAACTAGTCGTCTTCATCCTTTAAATTTGTGCTTAGTGACTTTCTATAGTGACTTTAGCATTAAGAACACACACCTATCATTTTGTGTGTGTTTAATGTGTATATAGGTTTTTTTCTTTTTTTTATTCTTTATTTGTCAGGGACCATGCACAAATTCATTAATCTTACAAAAGAAAAGATGATTTGTCCCAGATTTGGCTACTGCTGCTTTCCATCTGCCGTCTCTGGGCAAACAGATTAAGTAGATATATCCATTTTTTTTCTTCCTCTTATCCGGGGCTGGGTCGCTGGAGCAGCAGTCTAAGCAGGGGCTCCCAGACTTCCCTCACCCCAGACACGTCCTCCAGCTCCTCCTGTGGGACCCCAAGGCGTTCCCAGATAGATATAATACATATAGATATTTAATATGCTTTTCTCTCCCCAGGACTCGTCTCAAGGAAACTCCATTTTCCAGATTAACATGATCAAATACATTAAGGAGAAGTACCCGGACCTGCAGGTGATTGGAGGAAACGGTCAGTACTCGATCGGACCACCAGGGGGCAGATTATGTTTCTGTTTCTTTATAATGATCTTTTATCTTTCTGCAGTGGTGACAGCGGCTCAGGCCAAGAACCTGATTGATGCCGGAGCGGACGCGCTCAGGGTCGGGATGGGCTCTGCTCCATCTGCATCACACAGGAAGGTCGGTCTCACTCTCAACAAGTAATAAGTAATACTCAGTGGTAAAGTTGTGTAAATTCTTCCTCTAGATCACCAGGCCAACATTATGAATAAAAATGTGTTCTTAATATTTTGCTGTATAAAATATAGCTTCAACAAATTACTAAGTCATGCTTCCTGAAAAACATAACTAAAAGTGCATCATATCTACTTTTTTACAGGGACAGATGGCAAAATGGTATTATACTTAAACAGTTGCTCTCACTGTACCACCAGTACCTCATTTTATGCTTCCCAAGTACCACCAAGGCGATATTAAAACAGAACTATGAATCTGATTTAAAAGTACAACAAAAAAATCTTAAATGCTCTACTAAAGCATGCACAAAGCTTATCCGTAAAAAAAAAAAAAATTTTAATGAAATGACAGGGGACCCCAAGTACCACAAGAAGAACCCCAGTTACAGTCTACACGAGTCTAATATTACAGCGGCATACATATTAGTAATTGTAGGACAATACAGGGTGGCCCAAAAGTCACTGACACTTTTAAATCTTCAGTAGCTCCTATAATTCTTAAGTTATACTCACCAAATTTTAACAGTAGATAAACCGAACCTTCCCAGATCTTTGGCAATATATGCGGTTATAATTGTTCACTTGAACTTGAACTTATCACTACTTAAACTAGGGGAAGTAAAAATGACCTAATTTTTAAAATAATGTTTTTTAAGTGTATACAATTTTGGGTTTGTCTCTGAACAGCCTGATCCAACACACTTTACATAACATTTAAAACTTTTCTGGGCTTATGGCTCTTATTTGATCCTGATATTACATTTGAAGTGGTTTATTGTCTGAGGTTTATTCACAAACACCTTTTCTTTAAGATAGACCCACAGGAAGAAATCAGGACTAGTCAGGTCTGTGGAGATCACATACTGCCCCCTGTCTTTGCCATTAAAGGAATAATGTTTTTTAAGTGTTTTTCATTTACTCTTGGGCTATCTCTGGTATTAAAATGTCGACGGTAACCGCTGGGTTTGTGAATTTGACTCAAAGTACCATCCATCCATCCATCCATTTTCTTCCGCTTTATCCGGGGCCGGGTCGCGGAGGCAGCAGTTTCAGTAGGGAGGTCCAGACTTCCCTTTCCACACACACTTCCTCCAGCTCTTCCGGAAGGATCCCAAGGCGTTCCCAGGCCAGCCGAGAGATATAGTCCCTCCAGCGTGTCCTGGGTCTTCCCCGGGGCCTCCTCCCGGTAGGACGTGCCTGGAACACCTCCCTAGGGAGGCGTCCAGGGGGCATCCGGAATAGATGCCCGAGCCACCTCAACTGACTCCTCTCGACGTGAAGGAGCAGCGCCTCTACTCCGAGCTCCTCCCGTGTGACTGAGCTCCTCACCTTATCTCTAAGGGAGCGCCCAGCCACTCTGCGGAGGAAGCTCATTTCGACCGCTTGTATCCGCGCGATCTTGTCCTTTCGGTCATTACCCAAAGCTCATGACCATAGGTGAGGGTAGGAACGTAGATTGACCGGTAAATCGAGAGCTTTGCCTTTCGACTCAGCTCCTTCTTTACCACAACGGACCGATACAGCGACCGCACATCACTGCAGACGCTGCACCGATCCGCCTGTCAATCTCACGCTCCATCCTTCCCTCACTCGTGAACAAGACCCCGAGATACTTGAACTCCTCCACTTGAGGCAATGACTCTCCACCCACCCGGAGAGGGCAAACCACCTTTTTCCGGTTGAGGACCATGGCCTCGGATTTGGAGGTGCTGATTTTCATCCCAGCCGCTTCACACTCGGCTGCAAACCGCCCCAGTGCCTGTTGCAGGTCCTGGTTCGATGAAGCCATCAGGACAACATCATCTGCAAACAGCAGAGATGAGATCCTGTGGTTCCCGAACCAGACCCCCTCCGGCCCCTGACTGCGCCTAGAAATTCTGTCCATAAATACGATGAACAGAACCGGTGACAAAGGGCAGCCCTGGCGGAGTCCAACATGCACTGGGAACAAGTCTGACTTACTGCCAGCAATGCGAACACAGCTCCTGCTCCGGTCATACAGGGACCGGACAGCCCTTAGCAAAGGGCCCCGGACCCCATACTCCCAGAGCACCCCCCAAAGGACACTACGAGGGACACGGTCGAATGCCTTTTCCAGGTCCACAAAACACATGTGGACTGGTTGGGCAAACTCCCATGAACCCTCGAGCACCCGATGGAGAGTATAGAGCTGGTCCAGTGTTCCGCGACCGGGACGAAAACCACACTGCTCCTCCTGGATCCGAGGTTCGACTATCGGTCGGATTCTCCTCTCCAGTACCCTGGAATAGACCTTACCGGGAAGGCTGAAGACTCAAAGTACCAGTAGTTCTAAATACTCTGAAAAAATAAAAGAAAAATATTTAGGAAAAAAAGTTATGATTTTTTTTTTTCAACTGTCAGTGACTTTTGGGCCACCCTGTAATTATTTATAAACATTCCAATGGCAACAAAGGGATGGTCCAATATGCCAATACCACAACTGCTTTGCGGTTCTGTCTAATTTTGTCACAACTGAAAGGAACCAATGAACATGTATACTACACAAAATAGTTCATACACAAAAGCATTGAGACCAGCAGGGGGCGACTGGAGGGAGCTTTTTGTTTCTAGTCTGAATGTCTGTCACTGTCTTTTATTCATTTCATTCCTTTTCTTCATTTGTCCATACTGAAATTCTTCTCGTGGTGTTTTGTCCGTGTCCCGTCCATGTTACTGTCCTTAGCTCCTCCCTCTGTCCCTCCTGCCATAAAGCTCCACAGCCCCAAAACCCCAACCACTGTTACAGGATACTCCAGTAAGTCCCGCCCACTCCGGCCTGCGCTGGGCTCCTACTGGCTGTACTTGCAGAGAGTGCCCGCCCACCTCATAGCCTGCTGCACTGATTGGTTAACAGCTTTGCATCAGTAGTGGTTGTGTCAAGGGCCTTGCACACCAGACCCACAGTCACAGTAAATGTGCTTGGTTCCCTGTATAATATAATCCATAAGTTGTGTAAACTGACCCAAAAATGGTGTTTCTAAATAAAGAATACAATAAAAACCTGCAGAAATTCAATAATTAGAAACATTATGGTGAATCCACTTGGTAAAATAGTAGTTTTCCCTCTGGTGTGTAAGGACTTGGAGGTTTTGGGGTTGTGCCTGTTCTGTATTTAAACTAATGTCAGATCATCCCCCTAGTCTCACTGACCCGAGCTATGACCAAACCCCACTGTCCTTTAAAATAAAACTGCTGAGAATTAGAAGAAATAGGAATTGTTAACTAACTCGGAGCACTTAATATATTTTAGTTTGTGAACGGCAATATAAACTCACTATATACCTATGATACGGTAATACATTCTACTATATGACTGTGTATTATAATGTTTTACCGTACAAAGTGACAAAAAAATCCCTCTTTTTTTCAAACTTTTTGGTGTAACATTTGCATTTCGATTTCACATTTTATTTCTTGTACAATAATTTAAATGTTGACAATGATTTAGTGAAATGTTTGCTGCCCTCTATTGGCAACATTTGGAAAAGGAGCTCGTCTAATTGATTTGAGAACGGCACAGCTATTGTGACGCAAAAATGAGTTGTACTGAAATCAATAGGATGAGTTTGATGAAGGTGTGTGGACTTTGTGGAGGAGGAGGAGCAATTAGGTCAAATGCAATAAAGTACAATCAACTTCATTACCAAATCTGACATGAATTCAACAGAAAAACTACTCCAAATATTATCCGTTTGAAGAATGAACTGAATTTTGCTTAGGAACTTTTCCCAGTGACTTAAATCTGCAGGCGTTTGAAACTGTGACTCAAATCAGAGTTGCACACATGATGATGCCGTATGAAATATAGATTATCAATATTGTGCACTTAATTTTTTGTTTTTTGTTTTTTTATACTGTTTGAACCGACCCAAAAGTCTCCTATTGACAGGTGTTTCAAATGTTTTACTATAACACTTGAGAGAATGCACCCGGTTTGTATTTGCTATGTCCAAATAAACTCCTTCACTGATCTTTCTTAAGAATCCTGCGTCTTTCTGACCTTTGCAGTTAACCTCTCGTCTCTCTTTTTAGTGCTGGCATGTGGTCGTCCCCAGGCCACTGCGGTCTATAAGGTGTCAGAATACGCTCGCAGGTTTGGGGTCCCGGTGATCGCTGACGGAGGCATTCAGACTGTAGGGCACATCGCCAAAGCACTGGCCCTGGGAGCATCCACTGGTAACACTTCAGCCAATATTGTATTATTAAGATGGTTTAGCCGGGATTAGTTTGTATCAGGGGTGGGCAAACTACGGCCTGTTGGGCTTATTAATCTGACTAAACGTGATCAAATTAAATTAAAATGGGTAAGAGTCCAATTTACCTTTCCCCTGTAATGCCAACATTTCCCCAAAAGATGGCGCACTTCAGCTACATCAACTTTGTTCACTCTTATTCTCTTATCAGCCCCTCTACAAAAATGAGCTTATCCAAGAAAAGAGGATAGTGAGTCCTGAGTGTTTAATACAGAGTGGACAACTAAATATTTTTTCACTGAAATCTGATCAAAGGCTGTGTGTTTAATATGCCAAGAAACGGTCGCAGTTTTCAAAGAGGAAACATCAGCCGTAACTTTGCGACGAAGCACAGTAACTACGCTAGTAAGCAGGAACTCAGGAACGGGCGGCTACGGCTCAGGTTGGCAGCCAGTTTACAGATTTCATTAATGTATTTGAAAAACAATTTGTGCAATGAGTCTGGCACATTCACGCTTTACTACATGTTACAGGCCAAATCTCTAATGTCATATATACATACATTTATACATACATATATACAAAGTTTGCTCACCCCTGGTCTTTATTGTGGTATTTTCTGATCTATGTTATAATGTTTCCTTGTGCTTTATTTACCCTGAGAAAACACTCTTTTCCACCTTGTGATGTCAGGTAGCGGTTAACTTGAAAACAACCACTGAATGACATCACAAGGTGGAATAGAGCATTTTAAATTATGGAGATGTAGACAGACCAATAATAGATAGAATAAGAGTTACTCAAACATGTGTGAATGAAACAAAACACAACTCCAGGTCTGTTTTTGATGAGGTAACAAACAAAGCTCACAAGAATCAATATAGAACCTTTAAAATGCTGTTTTTTTACCTGGTTTATGGTTAATGTCTCTGTAATTATTGGATCCACGAGCGACAAAAACCTGGCACAAAGTTTGACATCTTCTGTTAACTAAATGTTCATCTTTTAATACTTTCTTTCACAATCGCTTAAGAAAGTGGTGCCATTGTTGTTACTTGGACTTTTTCTTTCAAAAATGGAAAATCTCCCATAGAGCCGTCTTCCTGAAATGATCACATGCAGTAATTCAAATACTAAAACCTATTATCAAATCAAGCAAACCTCCACTCATTATTAAAACAATACATAATGTAATTAAAATGTACCACTTCATTTCTGTCTCAGTGATGATGGGGTCCCTCCTCGCTGCCACCAGTGAAGCTCCAGGAGAATATTTCTTCTCCGACGGAATCAGACTCAAGAAATACAGAGGCATGGGCTCGCTCGACGCAATGGACAAGAACTTAGGATCTCAGACCAGATATTTCAGGTACTACTACAATTACTGCAATTACTACGGCTGCTACCACAATAACACACGCTTATGGTCACAAACTACAAATCCCATAAATTCAATTACAACTTAAGTGTCCACAGCCTTACATATTGCATTACATTGTCAAGTAATGTTACAAAAACAGATGTGATGATGTTTTTGTCTTGTCTTTGCAGTGAGAGCGATAAGATCAAAGTGGCCCAGGGCGTCTCTGGGGCCGTGCAGGACAAAGGATCCATCCATAAGTTTATTCCGTATCTCCTCGCTGGAATCCAACACTCCTGTCAGGACATCGGAGCCAAGAGTCTAACACAGCTACGGTAAGAACCTTTACAACAGGCGTGTTTCTTGGACATCGAGTTTATATTTGGTCCGGTTTTGCACTCTAGGATTGAAAAGGGGAACTTGGATTTAGTCTCCACTAGTTCCTTTTATTCATTTTTGCTTTGTTTTTATTATTTGACGATAATATCAGTGCTTTTGGTCGACAAAAATACACTGCCTGGCCAAAAAACGTTACCACAAAAAAAATCAAGTTTTGTAAGTGGAGGTTGAGCTAGACTTTATCGTCGCTTTGGGTAATTTGTCCTCCTTCAGTTCCGCTGGGACAAGATGTCAGGTGCACTGTGGGACCCTTACACAGATCTTGAGCTAGGCTTGTCTGGTTTGTTCCACAGTATGGCATTAATGTAGCTTTAATGTGTTCAATTACAGGTGGTTTTATCGCTAAATACACTGCCTGGTCAAAAAAAAGTCACCGCCAACAAAAAACGTTACACTCTCTAATATTTGGTTGTTCCGCCTTTAGCTTTGATTCGTTGTGGCATTGTTTCGATTTCACTTCTGCAACAAGATTCTGTCACAAGATTTATTTCCATCCAGTGTTGCATTAATTTTTCACCAAGATGTTGCATTGATGATGGTCGAGTCTGACGCTGCACAAAGCTTCTCCAGCACATCCCAAAGATTCTCAGTGGGGTTAAGGTCTGGACTCTGTGGAGGCTCCATGTGTGAAAATGATTCTCCTGAACCTCTGTCACTATTTGAGCCCCATGAATCCTGCCATTGTCATCTTGGAATAAAAGAAAATCCATTGATGGAATAACCTGGTCATTCAGTTTATTCAGGTGTCAGCTGACCTCATTCTTTGACCACAGACTGTTGCTGAACCTAGACCTGACTCGTACCTACAGGCTCGGACCTATTTGCTTAGTTAAATCCAGGTGGAGACATCTTTTTTGGCCGGGCAGTGTATCTACATTTAGTATTTATGATTACAAAAGCGATGATGGAAATAATTTATTCAGCAAAATATTGTCACTTAATCTTGTAGTGGAAACATAGCATCAAATAATTTCACTGTGCACTTCCTCTGTAGAAAAGCCCAAGTCAGCAGTGGCCTCACTTTTTACACACAAACCTGTTTCAGTTTCTTTTGGATCACAGTCTAGAGTTGGCAGTGACACAGTGGCTAAAGTGTTACTTCACTAATTCCCACCTTGCTGCGTCCTTGGGCAAGACACTTCACCGCCTTGCATAATTTCTGAATAGGTCGCAGATGGGCTGGTTTGTGAAACCTATAACTTTTGTGTACTTTTTCTCCAGCCGTCAATCTACCTCAGTGTTTCCTGTTTTATTCTTCATTTATCTTTGTGATGATAATGATAATAGTGAAATTGATCAAGTCACATCCCCACAAGCTACAACCCTAAATTATATTTCATTCCTTCAGAGTCATGATGTGAAAATACTGGTGTAATATTAACTCTGTGTATTCCCCTTGAATACAGCTCCATGATGTATTCTGGAGACCTGAAGTTTGAGAAGAGGACCACATCAGCACAAGTCGAGGGAGGAGTCCACAGCTTGCACAGGTTCAGCCTCTTTCTTTTTAACTTTATTGGGATATTCACATTTATAATGGTTTATTATCTAAAATTGAATGATTTATTTGGGAAGTGAATTATCCATTTGTCTGTTTATTTTTGCCTATACAGTGGTCCCTCGTTTAACCCGCAACAGGCAAAATCTGTGAAGTAGTCAGCTTTATTTTTTACAATTATTCTGTATGTTTTGCAGCTGTAAAACCCCTCACCACACACTTTATACACTTTTCTCACACAGGCATTAACATTTTCTCACATTTCTCTTGTTTAAACTCTCTCAAAGTTCAAACCTTCGTATATTATCTCCCTCTTCCTCGATGATCTCTTTAAATGTGTTGTCCTCGTGCCTCTGCTCCAGCGGTATCCACAGAGGCGTCTCTCCGTGCACAGAAACACTTTTAAGTCCAAAGCGTTTATGAACTTTGTCGGTGCAGAACGTTTCATCAACATTGTGGGTTTTGTCGGGGAGAAAGCTTGCAAACATACAGCACTTCAGAGTCACACTGTGATCCAACATTTATGTAAATTTGTCTGACACATTCTGTACTGTACAGGAGACACGGAGGAGACTGATGGACAATGGTCTACAGTCCCTCAGCCAATCAGGACGCAGAACACAATGCACGTTTATACGATGTGAAAAAAAAAACAACATGCGAAATATTGCACACAAAAAATCCACGAAACGGCGAGACCACGAAAGGTGAACCACGATATAGCGAGGTCCACTGTAAATAAAAATAAGTAGATACTAGGGTTGTCAAAAGTTTTGAAAATCAAATACTAATCAATATCAAAACTAGTATCAAAGCTAGATACTGAGATGAACCTTTCCTGAATAGCTTTAGAATGATGTTAAGCTGCATGTTTCACAAATATAAGACACATAGACTAGTACACGCCCATGGAACCTAGTGGACGACTGAGGGATTACACCGATATAAAGCCGCATGGTAATATAAAAAAGTACTACCATTTAATGTTGAAAATCACTTTCTACTGTCTAAATAAAGAGGACGTACGAGGTGATGGGGTGGACCACATTGACATTAAAATGCCATAGTCGTCTGTACCAGCCTGTCTCGTCTTTGCAGTTTCAGTTCTTACCACAGTCTGGACGTCAGTGTAACTTCCCTCACCAGGAAATTTTAATCTGCGCCGTTCTCACATCAGTCGTATCTTTTGTGGTGCATTGAATGACTCCTCTTATTGGTGTGGGTTAGTGCGGAGGTTGGCATTATGCAAACTCAACAATTTTTATCGTGACTAAATTGAATTCCCACACTCAACTCGAAAGGATTTAGACAAGACTCACATTTAGATCTATTTAGCTGTGGCCAATATGTTGGTGTGAAGTCTATAACTGTCTTTTTAGGATTGTTCACGTATATCATTTTCACATATAATCATGTTTTATAGTTGTTTTTAGCAAGCGGTTAATTTGTGAACTTTCTTACAATTTAAATTACGCTGGGCATGCTATAGATTTGTAAATGAGCATATCAGCATTACAAATATCAGGTATTGCATCTACAGAAAGAAATCACACTGAACTTTCTCTAACATCTATTAAAAATATCCAGTTTCTGTAAATATTTTGCATTAACAATTCTTCTCTCTTCTTTCAGTTACGAGAAACGCCTTTTTTGAAACGCCATTTCTGTCCAAACCCGAACAATATGCAAAAAGTCCACCGCAAACTACTGAACTGAACTTGAGTCTTCCACCAGCCCCATCTATGCATCCACCCGTGTAAACGTCTGATCCAGGGCTCCGTGTGTCACAGGCCTCTGCTGTACTGTGTGGTGTCTATCATATGTATGTCCAAGTAATAAAGATTGTGTTTTTCCATAAACTCTCCCTTCTGTCAGCTTTTTTGTGACCTGCCATAGAACAAGTTATACACTGCCTGGCCAAAAAAAGCTCCCACACTTTAATATTTGGTTGTTCCACCTTTAGCTTTGACTCGTACCTACAGGCTCGGACCTATTTGCTCAGTTAAATCCAGGTGGTGATGCTTTTTTTATTATTTTTTGGCCGGGCAGTGTATTTTTACTTGCTGTAGTATAATGTTAGTTATGTCATACAATTCAGATAAACTTCAAACTCCATCAGTATTTTACTGACCATATTCGATATTTAAAATGACTAAAATGGCCAAACAGTTTTTATATATTTTACGTATTTTTCCCAAATGTTGAGATGTTTTATGAATAAAACAAACATATATCATTTAATTTTAATTTGCAAAAACACACATTTGTCATTTGATCAACATGTTAGAGATTTATCAAATGTCCAAAAGTTTTCACATTCGTATATTATACAGTCATTATAAAATTCCATTGTTACCTGTTGTTTTTGTGTGCAGATTTTTACATTTTTAGGACATGAACAGGTTCTTTTTAAGGATCATTCTATCCACTTTTATGTGCACAAATAATTACTGATCTGTTTTTATTGGTCTCTTTTCTGCAAATTGCTGAAAACGGAAGAAAATGGCAGCTCCGGCACTCGTTTAGGTCATAAAAGGTTAAGTTCTAGTGTGGTTCATATATTAGTTTTTTGTTGGGCGAGTTTTTTCCCAATTGTTTCTCATTTGTGGACATTTAGAGACACTTCACCTGTCTGTGTGTGTGTTCATGAGACACAGTTTATCTCGTCTCTTCCCTTTTTGCATTAAAGTTGGATTTTTCCGGACTTTCAGCAGTGACCAGGTCTGGAGATGTGGTTGGTTCTGCTCCGTTTGCCTCACCTGCTGCGGTCGTCACCACAATGATCTGCTCATTACTGCACTGTCACTTTACACCAACGTTAACGACTTTTAGGGGAGTTCACACGGGAAAGAACCACTCACTGGAATTATGTCCATGCAGCTGTTTCAAATTAATATTATTTATCCTGTACTGTTTCTTGTATAAGGTCTTAAGGCTCCCAACCTGGGGCCGCACCCAAATCTGGGCCCCCAAAGTTTGTCAGGGGGTCCCCAAGGATTCTTAGAAAAGAGGTTCAAACCTGATTGTGTGAATTTTATGAAGGGATGTGATCTTAATTGCTCCTATAAAGTATTTTGTTATATATATTCTGTAGCATTTTTTATAAGACTGGAGCTTGTCAGACAGAAGGATGTTGGGGTCACTAATGTTACTCCAGGTAAAACAGAGGTCACAGGAGGAAAAGGCTGTACTGTTGCATATTTGTACAGATACTGGGCCCTAAAATACTTAAATATGACTGATTAGAGCACCTTTGTGTCTTTAATTACAAGTTATTTTGTGGTACATTTCTATGAATTGAAGATTCTTGTTTTGAATCCGGGTTTACTGCATCATTTTTATTGCCAGATTGAAACAATGACTTCATTTAAAGAAGACATTTATGTTTCAGGCATTAAGTAAAATAAATAAACATTTGTAGATCATCATTTTACAAGTATAAAACACATAGACTAGTATTTATGCCCATGGAAATTATGAACCTACTGGACACTGGGGATTACACACAAATAAGACACGGGAATAAAAGAAAATCACATTCTATTGTCTAAAGAGAAAAGGTTTTGATTAGACGATGACTTAATTTAAAGAAGATATTTGTGTTTCAGGTATTAAGTAAAAAAACAAAAAAACAAAAAAAAAACATTTGCAGATCATCAATTTACTTTATGGTTTTGTGCACCACAATATAGATCTAAAGATTTTTACCAAAAATAATAAAAACGCATTTTCTTTGTTGTGACTTAAATGCAGGATGACTCACACATGCATGAATCAATACAGCTTTGACTTGTTTGACAATGAAATACTGACATTATTAATTAAACTAACCCTTTAAACTATTGAAAATTGAATTGTTCATGTCACATAGTCACATCACAACGTCTCTAACTGGACACAAATGTCGCATAAAAACACGTACAATTCGGATTTTTTCACCAAATAAAACAAATATTTCAATTTTAAGCAGGGTTGTGTCTGCACAGTTTGTGAATGAATGACAGGGAAGAGGAGGAGTCATAAGTGAAGAGAAAGTGAAACAAAAGAAGAGCGTGTATATAAGGAAGTGAGTCCAGGGTATTCCAGGACAAGAGCCAGGACTGAGACCGTCCAGGAGCCACACTCGCCTTTAACCAGGACTTTACCCAGACCCAGCACCAGGTAACTCTTTTCTCCTGTATTCAATTAAATCTGTCAACATCTAAGTGGATATTTTGGTCTTATACTATGTGCAGAGCTTTGTTTTCCTTATGTTCAATGGAATTTGGACTAAACTGATTCCAAGATATGTTTTGTACAAATGAATTGCACAGGCTGCTGAAAAGAAGAATATTTTTACAGTTTAATTTCATTTAATTACACTACTGCTTGAAATTGATCATAAAAAAATCAAAACCCATGAGTTAAAATGAAAGCAAAACACTGCAACAACAAATGAAGAGGTGAAGGCTATACACATTTGTTTTAAAATTCTGTTTTCTGATCATTGTGGCTCGGTTAATGAACATTTTACACACAATGGCTATGACTAGTGTTAATTTATAAGCTTATTCTACTACTACACTACACTGCACTATAGTAGGGCTAAAGCAAAGAACTAGGATTAAATCATGCAAGGTTTTAGAGTCAAATCAAACAGAACTAACTGAACTAAAACCAGGATTAACAAGATTTTCACCTGGTCTGAACAGGTTTATAGATATAATTACACACAGAGGACAGTAGACATGTAAAATCAGTTATTCAGATATACTTTATTGTTCCAGGAAATGGCATTTTAGAGAATAGAGAAGTATGTGACAGAGGAGACAGCGAGTATCTGTGGCCACATCAGAACAGCGATAAGACTCTGGAATGAACAACTGGTACAGTAACACCTCCTGGCGTGTCGTCTCCCTGGATATTTGCATGTGTGTGTTTATATTAGCACGTCTGTAAACCTGTCACCAGCAGAGAAACAAGATCACATACCAACTGATACTAAAAAAGTCACATTAATTGGACAAAAATGAAGCTTCCCTGAATTTTGAGCTGGATCAGAACAAGTATAAGACACATAGACCAGTATTTATGTTCAACCTAGTGGACGACTGAGGGATTACACTGATATAAGACACATGGGCAGGGAGGAGGAGGCCCCGGGGAAGTCCCAGGACACACTGGAGGAACTATGTCTCTTGTCTGGCCTGGGAACACCTTGGGGTCCCACCGGAGGAGCTGGAGGACGTGTCTGGGGTGAGGGAAGTCTGGGAGTCCCTCCTTAGACCCGGCCACGGATAAGAGGAAGAAGATGGATGGATGGGAATACAAGAAAATCACATTCTATAGTCTGAAGAAAATGTGTTTTTATTATCATTGTGGTATCAGAATCGGTATCGAGTCTATTCCTGAGTATCAAGTTTGAAATTTTAGTATCATGATAACACTAATTGTAACTCAAGTAAAAACTCAAATACTTATGCAGATTTTGACAGAGAAAAGAATACTGAATCAGAATAAAAACTGATGATGTACGTCAATGTTAACTCTTAAAGCTGCCATTTGTAATTAAATTCGCTGACCTGACCCTTCTGTATTCTCACATAACACCACTAGATGGTGTCTACATTACTGCTGTCGGATAGTGTCCAAGCTTTGGTCTGACAGACGTAAACCAGAAAGCAAAGAAAGCACCATCTGCTACCTGCTGCTGACAAAAAAATCAAACTTACAGATGGTAGAATATTAAATAATTTGGATTTTAAGAGTGCGTGGGCGTTGGTGGTGGTCATAGTGGTGTCGATCGGCAGCCTCGCGTCCACCATCTACCAAAGGGCAGCTGTGGCTCCAGTAGTCGGAGTCAAGTATGAATTGAATGCATAATTTTGTCGTTTAGCAGTTATATCATCACAACTCCACAACTGTTCGAACCCGGATAAACCTGTTCTGAGTCCTTAGCTGTGCATCACTGCTTAAATGACAAAAATAAAGGTGACAGACAGGAAACATGCCCTTTTATGGTCAAAAGTTAAGAGGTTAAAGGTTCAGAACACAGCCTTTCTAGGTGAGAGTTGTGGGTTAGACTCCTGGAGTGTGCAGGTCTTTTATTGTGTTACTTTCTACCTCGTGTGTTTCTTTGTGTCTTGCAGTTTGTCCTCGAGTCTGTGCCGTATCGTCCCTGTTTCGTGGAGGCATTTTCTAGTGAGTGGGATCCTAACGGAACCCATAATGCAGCTGTGAAAGACATCGGCTGGTTATGAGCTCCGTTTACATCCCACAATGCATTGCTCCACCTGAGGCCACAGCCAAGATGGCGCATCATGAGGGAGAAGAAGAGGAGCCCAAACACGCCGAACCCGTCAAGAGAGAAAGTATGGATTTAAAACTAGATTATTTAACATCACGATATTCTAATTTTCATTTAAAGATGTACATATTTTGAATTCAGATCGTGAATAATTTGTTTGGGCTGGAAGTGAAAAACAAAGTGACTTGGAACTAAAAACTAAATCAACTTTTTTGCTGCTAAACTGTATTCGCAGCTTTCTGGTCAAAAACATCTAAATCTAAGTGTGTGCTGCCTCCAGTCGCCAATGCTATTTGAAGTAGCTGGTGACATCACACAGCACTGACTGATTACACACACCTGGCTGCAGGGGCGGAGTTTGGAGTGTGGATACCTGTTAGACCAATGTTTACCGATCAAAAACTGATACATTTTTACAGTTACACAATTACAGTTTTTAAATTATGATTTATATTATGTCACTGGTAAACCCTTATTTTTGGTTTATTTATTTATTTATGTATGAATTTATTATTTTTTATTTTATTTTATTTTATTTATTTATTTTTATTTTATTTTATTTTATTTTATTTTATTTTATTTTATTTTATTTTATTTTATTTTATTTTATTTTATTTTATATTATTTTATTTATTTTATTTTATTTTATTTTATTTTATTTATTTGTTATTATTAGATTAATTGTTTTTATTCAGAAATATATTTTTTTTTAAATATTATGTTATATAAATAGGCCACACAAGCAGTCTTCAGTCACTCTGTTGTCACTTCCTGTCAGACCACATATACCTTACAGTATTTCGTGAGTATTTTGGTCATGACTGTACACATTTCTTTAAATTTTCTGAAAATAAATCACCACTATGATGAATTATTTTTCCCCCACTGGCAGGAATAGCAGCTCTGAATATTTGTTAAAGGTGCACTATGTAACTTTTCTGGTGAAGGGATTGTGTTTGTCTCCATGGACGTGTTTGAGCTTTGGCTGAAATGTCCCACAGTAAAACATTAAACTCACCTTTAACCTGGATGAAAGATGGATGAGTTTAATGCCGCGCTGTGAAACATTTAGGCTGAGCTATAGTGTCCTTCGTGGGGAGTTTCAGTTTGTTCAGTGCAGTTTAATGACAGTCGCTTGTTCCACTTTATTTCTCTTGCACTTTTGTTTCTTCCTGAACCGTGTCGACGTGCAGCAGGTTTGGGTCGGGGCCCTGTCTCGTATGACACGTTTTCTCCCGGATTGCTATGATTCTGAAACGCCAACCGGGAATTTCGTGTCAGACAAGACAAGACACCCTTTTTGCAACATGCGCAAGTTTCCATATTCTTCACTGAAAAGACAATAAAGAGAAAGGCTTTTTTATATTAAACTGTACATAAAAATAAAAGTTTAACAATACTGCTGGGTTTTTGTGTGGCTGGTGTCATTGCAAAGAAAATCACTGTCATATAATCAGTTAATAATGTACAGTTTATACAGCAAACTAATGAAAGGAATGACATTTTTTTTTAGAGAAAGACAAAACCATCAAGAGCAAAATATTTGACCTGGGACGATAATCGCCTCTGATTTTAAACCTGGCTCCAAAGTCTCAGTTAGTTCTCTTAGTCCTGGTCTATTACTGGACCTAAGATTTAAAAACTAATATTTTCTGGTTAAAATTTAGAATAGAAAACTACAACTACATCAAAACCTGAGGCGACAGTGGCTCAGTGGCGAAAGCAGTGACCCCCTCACCAAAAAGTCAGAGGATTCATTCCAGCTCAACAGCTTTCAGGGGGCCCTAAGCTGAATTTGTCTCTGGGCCCCGACAGCGGACCCCTCCTGGTTCAGCTGTTGATGATTCACATTTGACACATTCTGACTCTGCTCTCATCACTTTGACCAGTTGTATTTGTGTTTATCTGACCAACATCAGACTGAAAACATCCAAAATGTCACAAGTACCACAGTCACAAGAACAGAACACAAACATATACGATTTTTGAAATTGTAGACATTTTTTTGATGGATTTTAATGTGTTCCAGTTTCTTTCTTTATTCTTTCTTCTTTATTTGTCAGGGACCATGTACAAATTCATTAATCTTACAAAGAAAAGATGATTTGTACCAGATTTAGCTCCTGCTCCTTTCTATCTGCTGTCCCTGGATCAGGTGAACACACATTAAAAACACATTTCAATTGACAATTACAATATACGACTAACAGTTTGTCATAAACAATAACAGTTAAATACAATAAAAAATGTCCCATGTCCAGTTCAGTCTGTTCAGTCCAGACTAATATAAAAATCATTCTGTGCAGGTTTATACCGTGAGGACAGAGCTGCACCAACTCGACTGAGGTGGACACATTTGATTATTTAAAATGTACTTTTTCAAATTTCTGGTAAAACTATTCAAATCCACAGAAGGTTTCAGAGTCTGGAGCTGATTCCACGCCCTCATGGTTTGAAAAGAAAAAGCCGACTGAGCAAAGGCCGGGGATCTTTTTGGAACGACGCAATTTCGGTTCACGGAGGAACGAGTGGGTCGGGTAGTTTGTTCGGAACAAAGGGTAGTACAATTTTTTAACGTAGGTGGAGCTGCATTATTAATATCTTTGGCGACAATGGGCTTAAATTTACATTAAAGGTCCTTGCACCGGTGTAAACACAGAGCTGCCCTCACCTCAGCCCGACTCAAAAAACACAGGTAGCAGCAGCAGATGTAAATACACAAGTGTCCAAAAAAACTTGATATATTATTTTCAATATAAATGTATATTCTGGTGGCCTCGGGGCCCTCAGCAGCTGCTCAGTCGGCTTATAGGCTGGACCGGTACTGCAGGTGAGACACCTCACCCACATTCCCCCTGTGGATGTGGTTTGTGTGGGTCAGTGGTGGGTGGAGGGGCAGATGGTGCAGATGGGGCAGATTGGCAGCTTCACTTCTGTCAGTTTACCCCAGAGCAACTGTATCTTCCCATCACGGAGTGTGGAGTGAGTGAATAGACCCGTGTGGTGCTTTGAGAGGCTTTGACAGGCCTGTAAGTGCTTTACAAATATACAATTAAAACATGATTTCTGTGTTTATTTGTTTAGTTTAGTTTTTTTTATTGTCAGCAAACATATCAAATTGATGAAATAGCCTACATTCATAGTGTAATAAAAGTTTACAATCTCCTTAAACTAAAATATATCAAATTCAGAACCTTTAGGACATTTAACAGGACATGACAAAAGAATACACGTGGTAGTCACGGTTTTAAGTGATGGAATGTCCATGTAATGTGAAAACCTTTAGCTTTTTAATGGAGAATCTAAACATATAACCTTGATTTTCACATCAATTATAGTCAGTCTCTTATGTATCAGACGGCGAGGTTAAATATTTGAGATCCAGTGACATTCTGTAGAAATGTGGATGTAGTGAAAGACAAAGTTAAGTACTGCACAAGAGAAGTCCTAAAAAGCAAACAAGAGCCATCAATTTACAGTTTGATTTCAAGTTCCACACATAAAACAGCTTAAGTACAACACAAATAATTCAGTTACAAAAGGCTGGAAGTGAAGAACTGAGGTAAAGTGAATGATTAAAAGGCCCATATCACTTTTATTTTAGTTTACAGTAAATGATTTGAGAGTAGTGTTGTCACAGTACTAAAATTAATAGTAGTAGTAATAAAAATTATTTCTTTACTCATTTTCACCATTAAATAATAGTATTTTCTGTTATATTACTGTGTGACCTTATGTCTGAGTAATCCCTCAGTCTTATACTTGTTCTGATACAGCTCAAGATTATTCTTGAGGCTGTTCACGAAGGGCTCATTTCTGTTTTGAAACTTGCTCAAGTTTCAGTCTTGGTTAGTATCTGATGACAACCCTTTTTGAAAGTTGAAGTCAGTACACACTTGAGACTGTCCCATGGGTTAAAACAAGCACAAAATAAAATAAAAAAAACATGGATAAAATCCAAGGCAAGTGCAAAACTGAAAAATAAGTGTAATTTTTAGACTCCAAAAAAAACAAATGTCTTAAAATTACCAAATTGTTATGTTTTTTTTAAGATTTGACAGTGAGACTAGTTCTGGAGTCATTTTCTTTTTAACCTCCTGTTTCTTTTAAAGTCTTAGTCGTTATAAAGTTGTTGTGAATGTGCATAAAGTGTGTGTAGAAAGATTAGCAATAACTACATCTGTGCTGTACTTTACAAGCTCGACCAGCCTCTCCAACCTTTAAAGTGCATCTCAGGTTAGACTTACACGGCCTTTTTCAGTAAAACAGCAGACTCCATTATATTTCAGATTTTGTAAAAAAACAAACAAAAAAAGCCAAAAAAAACCCTGCGTGTCTGGACACGTGCAGCAGATGAGACACGTGCAGAAGGAGAGTCCTAACCTCTAAACTGCACAATACTTATGATTAAACCGATGAACATAATTACACCATATTTATAACGTCCTACAGAATATTTTTCCATTTTTCTTCTCCATTTAATTGAATTTTTAAAAATTTCCATTTTTCTTCTCTACAACAGTACGGCGTATTACTGCCACTTAAAAAATATAAATTCTGTGGCCGCTACGAGAATAAAGTCGTAGCATTTCGACATTAAAGTCGTAATTTTACGAGAATAAAGTCATAGTAGAACGAGAATACAGTACAACGTCCATTTACTGGATTAATGAGGTTCATTGGTTCAACTTATAATTTACATCATAATCCATTTACATCTAAAAAGTCTTTGTTGTTCATAATGTTTATTACATTGGTCTGATTCTGATTCTCAGTCTAAGAAAGAATCGGTTCAAGATGAAAATGATGTTACCTTAATATTCAATGTTAATTGAGCAAATTGAAAACAAAACAAGTCCTTTATACATTTAACCCTCAACACTGTCGTCCTGTACTCTTAATAAATACATAACACATTGATATTTTTGTTTTTTATTAACAGTGAAAGCACAAAATTGACTCTGTACAACGTATAAAATAAAAGCTCTGACTCTTAGAGGCCTGTAAAAAAAAAAAAAAAAAAGTGTGAATTTGCATTAAAACGAATGAAGCGCATTTCACAAACTATCAGTTTGATAAAGTCTGGATATTTTTGTGGATTGTCATTTACATATGATAAAAAATCGAGCATTTCACAGGGTTGACAAAGCTCTATATTGACGAAAGTGAATTTGTGGATATAAAAGTATATAGAAGGATAAAAGGATAAAAAAGGATATAGAAGTGAGTCAAGCCTGACATTCACAAAACTAAATGTACTTGGTCAATCATTTTATTTGGGAAAGTTTTAACCATCATCTCATAATGATTTAAAATCTTTACTCAGATTGTGTGATGGCGACTCCATTTTTAATGAATATTAAATAAGCGACAGAGCGAGTTGTGTTCATAGAAAACAATCACAAATGCTTTTCAAAACTTGTCTTTGCATCATTTATAGTTTTACAAAAAGGTGGAAGCTCTAAACAGTAGTGACCGTTTACTGGTGTGTGTGATTTTAAATTTATTCAGTTTTAATACGTATTGTTATTTACATCTTCTTGTAATCACACAAATAAAATCCAAATGTCAGGCTCATTGCCGCTAGTTCCACTGTTTCTTTCCTGCCACAACAAAGATAATGGGAGCAGGAGGTTTACAAACCATTAAAACAAAACAAATAAGAGTCACATTTTGTCCACTGTAACTTTGAACAAACAACAGAGTTAAACTACAAAACTGTAAAATGTGTCAAACTGTATGAAGCAGATGAATGAACTATTTGCTGTGCAGCAAGATGCTGAGTTTGTCACTTTTGTCTCATTTTTTTCCCATCCAGTCCCAAAAGCTTTTCTGGATAAACTCACATGTGCATTTGTACTTTCTAGGAAACCTCAGATCAATCCCAGAGCCTGACGAACCTTTAACCTGTGCTGGAAATGAGTCATGACGACTTCTCCTTTCAGAATGATTCTGACGTCTGTAGATGTTGCAGTGACTGTCGCCTCGACGTCTCCATCGTGCTGTAAATGCAAAAGATGAGAATTAGCACAAAATATGATTCACACATAATGCAAGTTTTTTAAATAGTAAATCAAACCATGTCCCAGGCCCAAAGGCCAAACTACATGAGTAACAATGTAAAAAATCTGTGGAACAATCCAATATTAATCTGCTGTGTCACGACTGTAAAAAATCTATCCCAATAGTTTTAGTACAATTTAAATAAACATTAAGTTCAGTCATTAGCATCTTATTTTTTCATCCCTCGAGAGTTTCTGAAGGTAAACGCAGAACAGAAGTTCTAATGAAGTCTGCTTCACAAAATGATGATTGAAAAAGATGATTGTTCTGCCTTAAACAGCAGCTATAACGACTCAAATCTAGATCAAACATTTTAAAGTTGCACTATGTCATTTTCTGATGAAGGGTGTGAAATCTTATATTCTCAAGGGAAATATTATTTTATCTGAAATAATCCAACAACAACTAAGAGAAAGTCAGATTTCAACTAATGTAAGTCAACATGGTCCAAACGCTCCACATGTGTCTCCTAAACTCCTCAAAAACTTCATGTAATAACATGAAACTGAAAACAATTTAATTTAATGGTCACCATTTCTGAACGGGTTATCGCTTGAAAAATGTAAGATACTTAAAGCTTGGGAGGTTCAAACAGCTAAAATATCTCTATGAACTTAAACCTTTCTAACTCCTCTTTCTTGCTCTGACAAACCTTTTTGTCTCATTATGTTCACATGTTTTATTGGTCACAGGTTTAGAACAGACTTTTAACACAAAAGTGAAGCACTAGTTTTATTCATGAACAATCAGCTCATCTCAAAAAATAATACAGCGAATCACTGGACACTTTCAAGTTCAAAAAAGCTCAAATTATTATATGAGGACGTGTAGAGGTCAAATTATTATTATTATTATATATTTTTTTCTAAAGCTTTACAAGGAAAACAAAAGGTACTTATGAGAAAATAAAATGGGTGCACCAGTTTTCACACTTGCTGCACTAAAGGGCTTTTTGTCACTGAAGTATTTGGATCTGATTTTCTCTCTGGAGGCACTGCTCTGTCAGTGTAATATTTGTTTGTATCACATTGACGCCATGTGCATGTTTCCTTTGAAATTAAACAGACTTAGGTGCAAACTAATGTTTTTCCATAATTGTGACACTTACCTCCTGAGAAGTGACCAGGTGTTTGCTTTGAGTCCAAGAGCTTAGGGGGGGGTGGGCTCCATGAGGAAGTTAGAAAAGCTGTAGGTCTGGAGGGTCTTGGTCATGTTGCTGGATCTCGCACGAAGCTTTCAACACACGTGACACAGCGCGAGAAAAGTACAATGAATAAAATGTTCAGTGGGTCAATTTAAATATTTTGAACTACTGTTGATTTGCACTAGACAAATTCGATATACATTAAAAAAAAGAAATAATAAAAACACAAAAAAATTAGAAACACCAGGATAAATCTCTATCTTTAAAATTGAACAGACCAATTCAATTCTGTTAAATTAAGCCAATGGCAAAAAAACAAAAAACAAAAAAAAACCCCACATGAATGAACAACAGTGATGTTTCACTTTTTTCGGTGCAGTGATGTCTGGCTCTGCTCTGTCCGTGGTGCTTATCTTGGGGCTTATCTTGGGGCTTGGCGTTGGGGCTGTGACATAGTTTGTTTATGTGCTCTTACCTGTCTGCCTGCTCATTTTATTCATTCACATATACTGCCAATGTAATGGCTATTCTTCCCCAACCTGAGAGAAGTGCACTTGGCAGAGGAGAGGCTGCCTGAATATGCAGGACTGGAGAGCGAGCTCAACACTTAGTTTTGATGTTTTGGGAACTTTAACCAAATTTTGACTTCTTCTCTCAACAGTTCAACATTAGCTCCGACTCAGTGCCACACCACATTCAGAGGAAGCTGACTGAGTTTCTGTGTGACTCTGACCTGAAAAACAAACTCATACCACTGAGTCTTGAGGAAGTGTACCTTTCTTGTATAATTCAACAATTACTTCCAAGCGAGTCATTTCCATTCATTGAAAAAATATATATATACAAAAGGTGATACTCATTAAGGAGTAAAATAAAACACATTAAACAGCCCGCTGCAGAATAATGTTGTATTTATATCTACTCTGTACTAGTCACACGTGTTCACTGACATGAAATTGACATTTTAAACCAAAGAAAAATCCTGCTAAAATGTGAGAGGGGCTGTTTGGAAACACACTTTCTGGTTCTGCCATTTCTCAGTTTTAGCTGCAGGAGTCAGGTTTGTCACGAGTCCTAGAACTTCAGAAAAACCTAGAAACATCTACCTCTTCAGCAGCTTTACACCAGCAGTACAGAGAGGGCATTATAATAATACTGTATTTGATTTATATAGAGCTTTTTGGACACTCAAAGGTACTTTACTCTTCATTATTCATTCACTCACACTTGGTGGTAGCCACAGCTGCCCTGGGGCAGACTTATGGAAGCCGCCAAACACAGCCATGGACCTAGATTCATATTAAGCAGGTGCAGTGCCTAATGACACAACAACAGAACGCAGTAGAGCAGGGGTGTCAAACTCATTTTGGTCTGGGGGCCACATACGACTTAATTTGATCTCAAGGGACCAGAAAACTCACAGCAAATACTCAAAAACCGCAGTAAGTAGAAACATTTGTGCAGAGAAACATGTAAAATATTTTTGTTGAAGAGAACTGTTCCTTTATAAAATATTAAGAACAACCTGAAACTGTCTAATTTTTGTGCAGCACAACTCAATACAGTAATTTTGAAAAAAAACCCAAACAAAACATTTAGATTTTATTAGTGCGTGTGCAGATTAATACAGAAATGATTTGAACTCAATGTTCTGCACACACAAAAAAAAAAAGGTCCAGACCTAAAATCATCAGCATTTTATCTTTTTATTTTACAGGATTTAGTCATGCTTTGTTTTTGATCCAGAAACTTGGCATCTTTTATCCTGCACAAGTGCATCAGTATGAGGCATGTCCTGAGGAGCTGACAGTCTAAAAATGTCATTAAAGTGCTTGTGTGTTCGCTTTGAGCACAGCTTTGGTTGAGGTTCATTATAGAGAAAACTTGCTCACAAAGGTAAGTCCTGAACATGCAAAAAAAAATTCAAATTTGTATTATTATTTTTTTAATTCTACAGTTAGCAAAAATAAAAATGGGCGCAACTAAATGGTATATTTATCTACTATCTGTCTATTTTTTATGAGCCTTAAAAATTACGATTTGCTGAGTGTATTTTTATTACAAATCAGCTGAGGGCCGCATCAAGTCTGTAGGCGGGCCGGATCCGGCCCCCCGGGCCGCATGTTTGACTCCCCTGCTCTACTGAGTAGAGCCTCTGCTTAATCCACTGTTGCACCTGCTATTCCCAGTGGTCTCCCGTCCAAGTACTAACCAGGCGTCTGAGATCTGACACTATCTGGCAGTGATAAGGTGGAACATCTTAACCAGAGTGTGTCAAACATTTTGTTATATATAATTTAATCCTTGTTTTGTAGCTTGTGGGTGTCCTCAGCACACAGGCTTTATGAAAAAAAAAACAATGCATAGCTTGAAAGAGGGACAAGAGGACACTGAAGCAAAAAAAAAGAATAAAAATAATCCTAGTAATATGTGATCTATTTGTTTGTAAGATTTTTTGTTTTGGGTCAGAAGTGGTAGCAGTGACATGAGACTGGAGATATGACACAGGGCCAGGAGACACGAACCCTTAAGACACTGTGGTCGTCCTGTCTGTTCCTGTCTAGTCCACTACAGTCTGGCTGTGCTTCATTGTTCACTTCACCTGTGGAACTCATTAAACCTTCTGACTTTATGTTTCAGACTCTTGTTCCTCTTTGACTCTTACACCAGAAACGAATATTCTTACATTATTCTTATTATTGCGATAATAATAAGAATGATAATAATTTATTCTTATTATTATTTGTATCATTATTGTTGTTGTCTGGGAATAACTGCACATCCCTTTATCAGTGTCACTTCTTTTCTTTCCCTAAACCAGCCCAGAAGAATGTTTTGCAACATAAACCTGAGAGTGTCAGAGCTGCTCAGGTTTTTAATCCTCAAACACACTGTACACATCTTTACTCAGATTCTACAGTTTCATGTCGCTCTGTTGTACGTGACATAAACCAGTACGAACATTTGAACGTGTGTTGTGTAGCGGACTCCGTTTTCTCCCCTTTTTTGTGTAGGCGCGGTGGATTCAGGCTTCGGTTATGGACGATTTCTATGGAAACGCTGGGCCCATTTTCGCCCGCACTCAAAGCATGCACACTTCGCACACTGCTATGTCCCATCATGCATTGCGCCTACACAAAAAAGACAAAAATGGAGTCTGCTATGCAATGCACGTTCAAATGTTCATACTGGTTTACGCAGGGCACATTTGTCGGGTGCGTTGAAATGGAACAGCCATTGTCACGCCAAAAATTACTTAATTTCCTTTCGATGCACACTTGGAACGGTGCCTTTAAGGAGACTTTGGCGAATTGGGACATGGCCAGTGGTTGAAGTACTCTCCATGGCATAGGCCTGTCCCATTTCGGGGAGATGGCAGCTGCAAGGAGGAGTACCCTTCGTCGGCTGGGTACTTCAAACTGTACTTAGAAGTGTGCATTTGTTGAATTGTGACACGACCAATCACGAACATCCATGGTTTTAGTCGTTTTTCACTGTGAAAACTGAGTGCTGGTACAGGGAACACCCAAGCCATCAATGCCTCCGTGCCAGCGCCGTGCCAGGCAGAGCCGAGGGTCAAGTGCAGGGCCCGGCAAGTCCCACTAAAGTGAGAAGAGGCATTAACATGAAAACATATCAAGGTCAGGCTGACTTACATTGGAGTGAAGGATGCACTGGGATCATGTGTTCTTAAATCAAGAGTTCTACTGTTATTTTTGTTCATCTGTTTTGCTCTAAAGGAAGGATTTAACTTATTTGCTGGGACAATTGTAAAATTATGGGATGGGGGTGGGTATCAAGTCTTAGTATAATGCATTCAGCAGTTTCATTATTATTTTTTTTAAAGAATAGCTTTTTTGTGTTGGCTGCATATCGGCTGAGTATAGTTCAGGGACCCCTTAAACCACAAACAGGATGTGTCTGCACAGCGTCTCTCACCACAGCAAACTGGAGTTGTGTCATTGCATCATATTAGTTTGGATGTGTTCAAAATGTAATGGATACATGGATTATTTGATGGTGTTAAGGACCTGTCACATATAATCTGCTGATAATTATATTGTCTTGTACAAAACGTTTGTACACAGATTGTACATGTTGTTTTTTTTTGTATGTTCTCAAATTAAAATGGATGTATTTGTGTTCAAAAATGGTCTTTTGTCATTTTTTGTCATTTTTTTTTTTTTCAAATTAGTTACTAAGTCTGCACCCATATAAACTAGCACCACTGTTGGAGCACCACATTCTGTAAAGGTTTCTTCCTCTTGTGCATCACTCTTACCTTGTAAATGATTCGCTGTTTGGTCTCATGCATGACTTTAAAGGAGATGTTGCCTCCAAACAGTTCATTTAGTAACCTAGTATTTCTGCCAATTACTTTTACTCTTTCTTTCTACAACTACTTGAGTAATTTTGTTTTAATGTTAAAGTGCTTGGTCTACTTATAAGCTGAATTCATTCATTCTCTTCAGTTTAGCAAATATAACCTACCCCAGAATGGCTGCATACAAACCTTCTGCATCCTGATCATATTTATTCCACTCTGGGACATGTATCTGCACAGGTGCCCACAGCACTAGAGGACATCAGAGCAGGTATCTGCACAGCTGTCATCTCGGCCGACTGGAGCAAAGTACAATCCATCAGTCGGCTATTTACAGGGAACTTAGATCATTTTAGTTTGAAAAAAACAGCCACATTAGAAATCTGGCATATTTATTAATTTCAGCCTGGACATTTTAGGCTAGTGGACTCTGAAAAGAGAGGGACATTCAGCAGATTGTCAAAGAGAGTCTGCTGTCCCCACATCGAGGCAGGACGGCCTGTGATGCCACGTACAGGAGCTATAGATCATATTTAACAGGCTGTGGGTTATATACACTGGTGGAACGTAACAAAGTAAAAGTAGTAGTATTGTACTTTTAGGTATCTGTACTTTACTTCAGTAAAGTTTAAAGTAGATACTTTTTACTTTTACTTCACTTTATTTGAGAGCAGGTATCTGTACCTTCTACCCCACTACATGTTTTAGCTGGGCTGAAAAGTAAAAGTATTTTTATTATTGTTTGAGCCCTGCTGAAAAGGCTGAGGGTATATTTTTAACACGTTCATAATTTGGGCAAACAAAAATATACAAATAAAAACAACTTGATTTAGTCGTTTCTATTAAACAAAATTCAAAATTCAATTCATTTGGAGCTTTACAGGACCTCAACATATGCGCAAAATGACTTCTTACTCTTTAAGTACATCTTAAACAGGTACTTTCTTTGCTCCTGTATGGACTTCTACTTAACAAAATAGAGTATTTCATCCACCTCTTATTATATTATTATATTATGGTATAGAGATGACGCAAAGACGCGCGTGCTGACGTCAGTGCGCACGTGCGTGCTGCTGTTGTTGTTGTTGTTGCCAAGCGCGTGTTTCAAACGTTTCCCGCTTCACTGCAAATTTGCAAAACTCTCGGCTGCGCCAACTCTCTGCACTTGTGAACCTTATCTGACGATTTCTTCGGAAAACAGACCTAACTTTGGACCCAGACTTCACCTAGACCTCTACTGACCGCGCCTTGACTCGGACTAGAGACTTTTGAGAAGAACTAGTGAGGTTTGTGACTTTCCATGTTCACGTTAGTTCTGATGTGGCATTACACAGAATACAACCAAATATATCAAAATGCCATTTTAACAAAACCCAGATCATGCTTACAGTGAGTTTATTCAAAGAAATGTGCGCCCTTGTCCGTTTGATTTCCTTTTCATACAAAATGAAAATGATTAGTCCATGTGTTCAGGCCACAGGCAGAGGCTGGTAGTACTTAAATACAGTAGATCATAATACTGTATTTACTTGAGTAATTATTTATTTATGCATTTTTACAACTATTTGAGCAATTTAGTTTTAACGTAAAACGTACTTGGCCTAATTATAAGTTGAATTCATTTTGAGCTAATCCATTCTCAGGGCAGCGGCTATAACGCACCGCGGAGTGAGTCTGTGTACGTGCTGTTACTATGGCTACACACACTGTTAGCTTGGTACATATACTGTTAGCATGTTAGCTTGGCTACATATATTGATAGCTTGGTACATATACTGTTAGTTTGACTACACATATTCGTAGCTTGGCTACATATACTATTAGCTTGTTAGCTTGACTACATATACAGTTATCTTGGCTACATATACCGTTAGCGTGGCTACATATACCGTTAGCGTGGCTACATATACTGTTAGCTATCAGCGCGGATGAACGCACGTGACTTACTTTGGGAGAGGGCCGTGACCCCGTGAGTCACAGCACTAATCCTCTTAACCGTGCACTTTATGGTATTATTCCTGATTTATATATTTATTGTCCTGATCATATTTATTCCATTCTGGGGCATGTATCTGCGCCACTGTCATCTAGGCCTACTAGAACAGAGCAGTAGTCTGGATGAGTGGTCAGGCAGCCTAGCAGCAACACAATAATCCTACGATATTTAAAGATAATTAAAATAGTTTCATTTAAAAAAAAAAAGCTAAATCGTTATAGATCATATTTTACAGGCTGTTATAGATGACTCAAAGATGCATGTGTGCTTACTTCAGTGCACACGTGGGTGCTGTTGTTGTTGTTGCCAAGCACGTTGTTGTTGCCAAGGGCGTGTTTCAAATGCTCCGCATCATTGCAATCTTTGCAAACCTCCGCTGCGACAAACACCTGCATTTATGATCTTTATTAGTTTTTCTTCGGAAAAAGACTTAACTTATTTTCACCCAGACTTCTCCTGACACCCCCTGATTCCAACTACCAGACTTTTGTGAGAAAAAAACGTTTGTGACTTTCCACGTTCACCTTAGTCCTTTCGTTTCGCTCATTTTTGTGGTCTGTCATTTGAAAATACCAGATTTTGTGCATTATTCAATATTTTGTCCTTTCAAAGAAACCCATTAATCTTCTGGACTTAAACTCGGAATACCAGAAGACCATATGTTTTCACCTACTGCTTTTTGCACTGTTGCCTTTCAGAGTGCCCCCTGAGAATACAGTGTTGTATAGGACACTTTAGAGGTCCACACAGATGAATGTGCATGCTGAAATAGAGATGCACAGAGGTACCTCTGTGCATAAAAGCAATGTAACATGTCTTCACTCTGCAAATATAGTTGACCTAAAAACACAGGAAATTCACTATATTAGTTCAGGGTATTACATAAGAGTTAGATAAATCAATCAAAATATTGTTGATCAAAATCAAATTTATTTCATAACATTCACATGCATTTGGTGTTATTAAAACAAAACTGTATCTTGTAATATAACATGTATGCAAAGAGCTCAACAATTGCTGTTTTGCCATGTGCATTCAGCTTTTGGCATAAACTGAAATCTTAGAAACAAACGTGAGAAGCGTTTTGGTCTCTACAAGTTTTGTCATTTAGGTTCCTTTTGTTGGGTTTGCTGTATTCTTGTTTGTGAGGCTTGTTTGCAGCATCAGTGTCTGACACAAATGTTTCTCTCCACAGATCTGTGTGAGCCAAAGCTCAGCTCTGCTCTGGACGTCCAGACCTCCTGCACACGTCCTAACATCTGGAGCTAAGTCCTCATACACTCTTGCACACACAGACATACACATTTGCACAAACACACACACACACACACACACACACGCACTCACACAAACACACACTCGCACACTCATCCAAACACACCCACTCCCTTCTCTCACTGCTCCTGCTATGCCCCTGCCTTCTCCTACTATCTCCCTCCCTGGTGCTCCCCGCAATGTCCATTCTTGCTCCTCCTGCTATGCCCCGCCCTTCTCGTCCTGCTAAGTGCTCCGTTTTGCTCGTATTGCTAAGGCCCGTGCTGCTCATGCTAACGCCCGCCAGGCCACTCCTGCTATGCCCACCTTTGCTGCTCCTGCTATGCCCCCCCCTGCTGCTCCTCCCATGTCCCTCCCTGCTGCTTCTGCCGTACCTCTCCCTGCTCCTCCTGCTATACCCACCTCTGCTGCCCCCGCTATGCCCATCCCTGCCGCTCCTTCCATGCCCAGCACTGCTCCCCCTGCTAAGCCCCGTCGTATTCGTCCTGCTAAGCTACTCCGTATACTTCATCTTTTTAAGGCCCACCCTGTTCCTTTTGCTAAGCTCCGTGTTGCTCGTCCTGCTAAGGTCCTCGCTGATCCTTCTGCTATAACCACCCCCGCTGTTCCTGCTGTGCCCCTCACTGCTGTGCCCCTCCCTGCTGCTCCCGCTATGCCCACTTCCATTGCTCTTGCTATGCCCCTCCCTGCTGCCCCTGCCATGCCCCTCCCTGGTGCTCCTGCCATGCCTCCCACTGCTGCTCCTCCCATGCCCCTCCCTGCTGCTCCTGCCATACCCCTCCTTGCTCCTCCTGCTATACCCATCTCTGCTGCCCCCCGCTATGCCCATCCCTTCCGCTCTTTCCATGCCCCTCCCTGCTCCTCCTGCCAAGCCCCGCACTGCTCCCCCTGCTAAGGCCCATCGTATTCGTCCTGCTAAGCTGCTCTGTATGCATCTATATAAGGCACGCCCTGTTCGTTTTGCTAAGCTCCGCGTTGCTCCTCCTGCTAAGGTCCTCTCTGCTCCTTCTGCTATAACCACCCCCGCTGCTCCTGCTGTGCCCCTCACTGCTGTGCCCCTCCCTGCTGCTCCCACTATGCCCACTTCCGCTGCTCGTGATATGCCCCTCCCTGCTGCTCCTGCCATGCCCCTCGCCGCTAATCCTGTCATACCCCTCCCTGCTCCTCCTCCTATACCCACCACTGCTGCCCCTGTTATGCTCCTCCCTGCATCGCCTGCCATGCCCCTCCTCGCTACCCCCGCAATGCCCTTTCCTGCTAGCCCTGCTGTGCCCACCTCCGCTGCTCTAGCTATGCCCATCCCTGCCGCTCCTTCCATGCTCCTCCCTGCTGCTCCCTCTATACCCCTCCCTGCTCCTCCTACCATGCCCTGCACTGCTCCTCCTGCTATGACCACCCACACTGCTCCTGCTTTGCCCCTACCTGCTGCTCCCGCTATGCCCACCTCCGCTGCCCCTGCTATGCCCCTCCCCGCTGCTCCTGCCATGCCTCTCCCCACTAATCCTGCTATGCCCCTCCTTGCTGCCCCTCCTATGCCCCTCCCTACTACCCCTAACATGCCTACCGCTGCTGCCCCCGCTATGCCCCTCTCTGCTCCTCCTGCCATGCCCCTCCCTGCTGCTCCTGCTATGCCCCATATTCGTCGTGCTAAGGCCCGCCCTGTTCCTTATGCTAAACGTTGCATTGCTTCTCCTGCTATGCCCCTCACTTCTCCTCTTGCTGAGCTGCAAGGTATGCTTTGTCTTGCTAAGGCCCAACCTGTTCCTTATGCTAAAGCCCACATTGCTCCTCCTGCTATGCCCCTCCCTTCTGCTCCTACCGTGCCCCTCCCTGCTGCTACTGCCATGGACCTTTCCTGCATCGTCTGCCATGCCCCTCCCGGCTGCTCCTGCCTGCAATGGCCCCCCCTGCTGCTCCTGCTATGCCCCTCCTCGCTACCCCTGCAATGCCCCTTCCTGCTAGCCCCGCTGTGCCCACCTCCGCTGCTCTGGCTATGCCCATCCCTGCCGCTCCTTCCATGCTCCTCCCTCCTGCTCCCTCTATACCTCTCCCTGCTCCTCCTCCTAAGGACTTCTCTGCTCCTCCTGCTATGACCACCCACGCTGCTCCCTGCTTTGCCCCTACCTGCTACTCCCGCTACGCCCACCTCCGCTGCTCGCGCTATGCCCCCCTTTGCTGCCCCTGCCATGTCACCTCCGCTGCCCCTGCTATGCCCCCTCCCCACTAATCCTGCTATGGTCCTCCCTACTGTCCCTCCCTATGCCCCTCGCCGCTACCCCTGCCATGCTCACCTCTGCTGCCCCCGCTATGCCCCACCCTGTTTCCTTATGCTAAAGCCAGCAGTGCTCCTCCAGCTATGCCCCCTCTTTTCTGCTCCTGCAATGGCCCTCCCTGCTGCTCCGGCTATGCCCCTCCTCGCTACCCCCGCAATGCCCCTTCCTGCTAGCCCCGCTGTGCCCACCTCCGCTGCTCTAGCTATGCCCATCCCTGCCGCTCCTTCCATGCTCCTCCCTGCTGCTCCCTCTATACCCCTCCCTGCTCCTCCTGCCATGCCCTGCACTGCTCCTCCTACTATGACCACCCACACTGCTCCTGCTTTGCCCCTACCTGCTGCTCCCGCTATGCCCACCTCCGCTGCCCCTGCTATGCCCCTCCCCCGCTGCCCCTGCCATGCCTCTCCCCACTAATCCTGCTATGCCCCCTCCTTGCTGCCCCTCCTATGCCCCTCCCTGCTACCCCTAACATGCCTACCGCTGCTGCCCCCGCTATGCCCCTCTGCTCTGCTCTGCCTCCCTGCATGCCATGCCCCTCCCTGCTGCTCTGCTATGCCCCATATTCGTCGTGCTAAGGCCCGCCCTGTTCCTTATGCTAAACCTCACGTTGCTTCTCCTGCTATGCCCCTCACTTCTCCTCTTGCTGAGCTGCAAGGTATGCTTTGTCTTGCTAAGGCCCAACCCTGTTCGTTATGCTAAAGCCCACATTGCGCCTCCTGCTATGCCCCTCCCTTCTGCTCCTGCCATGCCCCTCTCTTCTGCTCCTGCCATGCACATGCCCCTCCATGCTGCTCCTGCCATGGCCCTTCCTGCATCGTCTGCCATGCCCCTCCATGCTGCTCCTGCTATGCCCCTCCTCGCTACCCCCGCAATGCCCCTTCCTGCTAGCCCCGCTGTGCCCACCTCCCTCCGCTGCTCTGGCTATGCCCATCCCTGCCGCTCCTTCCATGCTCCTCCCTCCTGCTCCCTCTATACCTCTCCCTGCTCCTCCTGCTAAGGTCTTCTCTGCTCCTCCTGCTATGACCACCCACACACACTGCTCCTGCTTTGCCCCTACCTGCTACTCCCGCTACGCCCACCTCCGCTGCTCGCGCTATGCCCCCCCTTGCTGCCCCTGCCATGTCCACCTCCTCCGCTGCCCTGCTATGCCCCTCCCCACTAATCCTGCTATGGTCCTCCCTACTGTCCCTCCTATGCCCCTCGCCGCTACCCCTGCCATGCTCACCTCTGCTGCCCCCCCTATGCCTCACCCTGTTCCTTATGCTAAAGCCTGCATTGCTCCTCCTGCTATGCCCCTCTTATCTGCTCCTGCCATGCCCCTCCCTGCTGCTCCTGCCATGGCCCTCCCTGCTGCTCCTGCTATGCCCCTCCTCGCTACCCCCGCAATGCCCCTTCCTGCTAGCCCCGCTGTGCCCACCTCCGCTGCTCTAGCTATGCCCATCCCTGCCGCTACTTCCATGCTCCTCCCTGCTGCTCCCTCTATACCCCTCCCTGCCCTCCTGCCATGCCCTGCACTGCTCCTCCTGCTATGACCACCCACACTGCTCCTGCTTTGCCCCTACCTGCTGCTCCCGCGCTATGCCCACCTCCGCTGCCCCTGCTATGCCTCTCCCCGCTGCCCCTGCCATGCCTCTCCCCACTAATCCTGCTATGCCCCTCCTTGCTGCCCCTCCTATGCTCCTTCCTGCTACCCCTAACATGCCTACCGCTGCTGCCCCCGCTATGCCCCCCTCTCTGCTCCTCCTGCCATGCCCCTCCCTGCATCACCTGCCATGCCCCTCCCTGCTGCTCCTGCTATGCCCCATATTCGTCATGCTAAGGCCCCCGCCCTGTTCCTTATGCTAAACCTCACGTTGCTTCTCCTGCTATGCCCCTCACTTCTCCTCTTGCTGAGCTGCAAGGTATGCTTTGTCTTGCTAAGGCCCACCCTGTTCCTAATGCTAAAGCCCCCATTGCTCCTCCTGCCTGCTGCCCCTCCCTTCTGCTCCTGCCATGCCCCTCTCTTCTGCTCCTGCCATGCCCCTCCATGCTGCTCCTGCCATGGCCCTTCCTGCATCGTCTGCCATGCCCCTCCCTTCTGCTCCTGCTATGCCCCTCCTCGCTACAACGGCAATGCCCCTTCCTGCTAGCCCCGCTGTGCCCACCTCCGCTGCTCTGGCTATGCCCATCCCTGCCGCTCCTTCCATGCTCCTCCCTTCTCCTCCTGCTAAGGTCTTCTCCGCTCCTCCTCCTGCTATGACCACCCCACGCTGCTCCTGCTTTGCCCCTACCTGCTACTCCCGCTACGCCCATCTCCGCTGCTCGCGCTATGCCCCCCTTTGCTTCCCCCACCATGTCAACCTCCGCTGCCCCTGCTATGCCCCTCCCTGTCACTCCTGCCATGGCCCTCCCCACTAATCCTGCTATGGCCCTCCCTACTGTCCCCTCCTATGCACCTCCCCGCTACCCCTAACATGGCCCTCCCCGCTACCCCTGCCATGCTCACCTCTGCTGCCCCCGCTATGCCCCACCCTGTTCCTTATGCTAAAGCCAGCAGTGCTCCTCCTGCTATGCCCCTCTTTTCTGCTCCTGCAATGGCCCTCCCTGCTGCTCCGGCTATGCCCCTCCTCGCTACCCCCGCAATGCCCCTTCCTGCTAGCCCCGCTGTGCCCACCTCCGCTGCTCTAGCTATGCCCATCCCTGCCGCTCCTTCCATGCTCCTCCCTGCTGCTCCCTCTATACCCCTCCCTGCTCTCCTGCCATGCCCTGCACTGCTCCTCCTGCTATGATCACCCACACTGCTCCTGCTTTGCCCCTACCTGCTGCTCCCGCTATGCCCCTCCCCGCTGCCCCTGCCATGCCTCTCCCCATTAATCCTGCTATGGCCCTCCCTGCTGCCCCTCCTATGCCCCTCCCCCGCTGCCCTGCCATGCCCCTCCCTGTTACTCCTGCTATGCCCCTCCTTGCTACTCCCGCAATGCCCCTTCCTGCTAGCCCCACTGTGCCCACCTCCGCTGCTCTGGCTATGCTATCCCATCCTGCCACTCCTTCCATGCTCCTCCCTGCTGCTCCCTCTATACCCCTCCCTGCTCCTCCTGCCATGCCCTGCACTGCTCCTCCTGCTATGACCACCCACGCTACTCCTGCTTTGCCCCTACCTTCTGCTCCCGCTATGCCAACCTCCGCTGCTCGCGCTATGCCCCCCCTTGCTACCCCTGCCATGTCCACCTCCGCTGCCCCTGCCATGCCCCTCCCCGCAATTCCTGCTATGGCCCTCCCTGCTGCCCCTCCTATGCCCCTCCCCGCTACCCCTAACATGGCCCTTCCCGCTACCCCTGCCATGGCCACCTCTGCTGCCCTGCTGCTATGCCCCTCCCTGCTCCTCCTGCCATGCCCCTTTCTGCATCGCCTGCCATGTCCCTCCCTGCTGCTCCTGCTATGCCCCGTATTCGTCTTGCTAAGGCCCGCCCTGTTCCTTATGCTAAACCTCACGTTGCTCCTCCTGCTATGCCCCCTCACTTCTCCTCTTGCTGAGCTGCACGGTATGCTTTGTCTTGCTAAGGCCCACCCCCTGTTCCTTATGCTAAAGCATGTATTGCTCCTGCTGCTATGCCCGTCCATTCTGCTCCTGCCATGCCCCTCCCTACTGCTCCTGCCATGGCCCTCCCTGCTGCTCCTGTTATGCCCCTTCCTGCTAGCCCCGCTGTGCCCACCTCCGCTGCCCCTGCCATGCACCACCCCGCTAATCCTGCTATATCCTTCCCCGCTGCCCCTGCCAAGCCCTTCTCTGCCACTCCCTCTCTGCCCCTCCTCCCTGCTCCTTCTGCCATACCCCGCTCTGCTAAGCCCCTCCGTATTCGTCTTGCTAGGGCCGCCCCTTTTCCTTATGCTAAACCCCACTCTGCTCCTGCCACTATGCCCCTCACTCCTCATGCTGAGCTGCTCTGTATGCTTCGTCTTGCTAAGGCCCGCCCTGTTAATTATGATAAACCCTGTGTTACTCCTCCTGCTAAAGTCCTCCCTGCTCCTTCTGCTATGTACCTCCCTGCTACTTGTGACATGCCCCTCCCCGCTACCCCTGCTGATTCCCTCCCTGCCTCCTCCGCCATGCCCATCCCCATTACGCCCGTTATGCCCACCTCTGCTGCTCTCCTGCTATGCCCTTCCCTGCTGCCCCCCCCATTACGCCCCTCCCTTGCTGCTCCCGCTATGCCCCTTCCTGCTGTCCCTGCCAGACCCGTCCTTGCTGCTCCCGCTATGCCCACCGGCGCTGCTCCTGCCATCCCCCTTCCTGCTCCTCCTGCTCAGCCCCACACTGCTCCTCTTGCCAAGCTCCTCCCTTGTCTTGCTGAGGCCTGCCCTGTTCCTTTTGCTAATTCTTTAGTTGTGCCTCCTGCTACAACCCCTACTTGCTATTCCCACTATGCCCACCCCTGCTGCTCCTCCCAGGCCCCTCCTTACTTCCCATTCTCTCTCCAACTTTACTCCTCGTGCTTTGCCCCCCTCTTGTTGGAGGCTCAAGTTTCCACCTGCTTCTCCGGCTAGGCTGCAGCCGGACCGCTCTGCTTCTCCTCCTGCTTTGCCCCCCTCTGCTCCTTGTCGGCTCCCACCTCCTTCTCTCTGCTAGGCCCCCAGCCGGACCTCTTTTTTTCTCCTCCTGCTTTGCCCCCCTCTGCTCCTCGTTGGCGGCTCAAGCTCCTCCCACCTGCTTCTCCAGTTAGGCTCCGGCCAAAGCACCTCTCTGCTTCTCCTCCTCTCCTAAGCCTCTCTTGGATCCTCTTCCTATGCCCCGCTTTGCCCCTCTTGCTCTGCTTCCAAAGTCCTCCTCTGCTCCCCCTGTTAACCCCTGCACTGCTCCTCTTGCTAAGCCCTTTAATATTCATCTTGTTGACTCCCGCCCTGTTCTTTTGCTAAGCCCTGCGTTGCTTCTCCTGCTAAGGCCCTCCTTCCTCTCCCTTATAACGTCCGCACTGGTGCTCTTGCTATTTGTCGTGCTAACGTCCGCCGTGTTCCTTTTGCTAAGCCCCACGTTGCTCCTCCTGCTAAGGCCTTCTCTGCTCCTCTCGCTGAGGCCCTCCTTGCTCCTCTTGCTACGCTTTCGGCTGCTATTGTAGGGGGCCTTCAGACCATTCATCTCCTGTATTCTATCATTTCTGACCTGGGACCCCACAGGGTCCCAACTAACTCTGACATTGTATCATATTGTACATAGGTGTGGTTAAAAAAAAAAAAATTCTAAAAAAACCAAACATTTATGTGTTGATATTAGTATAATAGTAGGTGTTCTGTGTGCTGTGTTTGTCTTGTGTTTTAGTGTGAAACAAAAAAATAAAATTAAAAAAAAAAAAAAAAAAAAAAAGGAAGGAAGGAAGAAATCCACAAAAAAATGTCAAATGTTAAGTATAGTGCTGTGTGTATTAGTTATCACTGTGTTATTTCTGTTGTAAATAGCATGTAAATAGTGTGGTTCTTGTGTGTGTCAAGCAAAAAAAAAAACAAAAAAAAAAAAAAAAAAAACATATTAAGGGATCAGATATTGTGTTTTGTGCCTTCTGCTTTCCCTCTTCTTGTGTTGTTCCCACAGAGCTGGTGATGATGACGGCCCCTCTGCAGCAGACCAGACCAGACCAGACCAACCCCCAACCCCCCCCAAAAAAAAAACAAAACAAAAAGAAAAAGAAATAAGAAATATAGGCAAACTTACAACAAAAAATTACTTCAATAACAATATTTTTAAATCTGTAACAGAAAATATGTAAAATGCATAAATTTCCCTTAACAAATTCAATTGAATACAAATAAATGTAATTAATATCAAATTAATAAATTTAAATTTAAATAAATATCAAAACAATACATTAAAATTCAATATCAAATTAAAACGGTAAAATTAAATGCTAGAACCCCCCCCCCCCAAAAAAAAAGAAAGAAAATAGGCCAACTTACAACAAAAAATTTCTTCAATAACAATATTTTTAATCTGTAGCAGAAAATATGTAAAATGTATAAATTTCCCTTAACAAATTCAATTGAATACAAATAAATGTGATTAATATCAAATGAATACATTAAATTAAATAAATATCAAAATAATACATTAAAATTCAATATCAAATTAAAAACAGTAAAATTAAATGCTAGAAATTCACCCCCTCTCCCAAACATGTTCAAAAGAAGATAATTCACTAACCAAGCAAAAAGGAACAAACAAATGAATCTTTCAAATAAAATTCTTAAAGCATACATGTTGTTTTTGTGATTCTTGCCAAATGCCAATTGAGTGAATAAATAAAATAAAGTTACTTAAAATACAGTTCAGTTTTTGTCCTTTGTGTTCAATGCACTTTGTTCAGTGGAATGGTTCTTGTGAAATATATAGAAAAGTTACAAACTAGTAATTGATCAACTTCCAGTACCTGGTTTTCCTGATTAAGACGTCACTATTGTACCATTCCTGTACACTGCACGTAGGGCCTTTATCTGTGGAGTTTGCATGTTGCAGTGGGTTTGTTTCCTTGTGTCAAAATGACAGGTGACCAATGAGCAACTTTTGTTTCTCGCATCACTGAAATAAACAAATCTGACTGCACAGTCGCCTACTCTCTGGCTCGAGGAACGACGAGGGAATGGTGCCAGGCAGAGACTGATATCCTGTTTAAAAATACAGAGGTTTTTAGTGTGGATTTGCCAGACTAGTTAATAGTAATCCCTTAGTTTGCACAACACCCTTCAGGTCATCAC
>JAIEZT010000084.1:2512349-2517349 GCA_019594935.1 Periophthalmus modestus | reverse complement strand
ATAAATCAATACAGAGCACAAACTACATTTTCAACTTGTTTAAAACAGCAAAACAAACATGGTGGGTGGTGGGGATGCACTTGCATCCATAAAAGAGTCTAAATGAACATGTCCAACAAGTGGGGCCCCAATTGAAGAACTGGCACCCCTATAGCGTCTCCACCAAAAATGCACACCTATATTTTTAACTGCAAATTAACCTTTGCAAAGTAGAGCAGAGACACACAAAGTCAATTTCAAACTATTATGTATTGGAGACTCTTTGAAGTGATTCACACCAAGCAGTTTGACGTGATCTTCATCACCCTGTAATGACCTTTAACAGACAATGAACTAAGGCAACAACTGCCACAAAGTATAATGAAAAGTTTGCCTGAGGGACATGTAGGTGCATCCTAGAGGTCTGTGGATAAGGTCCTCTGGGTGGAGGTCTCCAGGCAGACTTATGCTTCAATTTGTATAATAGAAATATTTTTTTTGTGCTCTTACCATTTCTTAAGCGGTACTTCAATTCAATATGTGTAACTTCTCTGATGAAGTTTGAATGTACGAAAGGACCAGAAGATTAAATATTAAGTATTGTTGGATATGTAAATGATTTAGAACATGATTATTGAGTCTTAAGAAATAACATCTGTTTTATTTAAGGATGATTATATGATATGACATGACCATAGCCAACATAAGTGGGCACATGGATCAATACATTTGCACAGCACAGAAGAGCATCAGCAGGATACCAGCTCCTGGTAGATCGAACAGCTGCTTGTGACTGCAGAATTCATCAGACCAACCTGTGCACTGCTATGACTCAATGCCACACACGGATCACTGAACGCCGGAGCTGTACAACATCTACAGGACTCTAAAAGCCTTCATTCCAAACTTGATGACGTTGTGGAAAAACCATTTACAAAGTGACCATCAAATGTGGCACATACCAAGAAGACGCTCTGTCCCCCCACTGCTGTTCTGCATAGGACTGAACCCCCTCAGCCAAATGAAACACACTGATAGTGACTCAGAAACGGGCCACCATCAGTCACCTCCTCTACATAAATCACATCAATGAAATACACTCCAAGGAAAGCAACTCTGGATGTATTGGTGACACAATCTCAATTTAATAATCTGGTAACAAGCTTTTATACATACCTGTATCGAGCATGGACAAAAGGGATGAGACCACCTGCGGAGGCTGAGGTTATTTACATATATACACATAAATATACACACATAAATATAAAATAAAATCTCCACACAGAACGGGTCGCTCACGGTTAGAAGAGGTTCTCTTCCACCTGGAGATGAAAGTGGAGACTCTTCCTGAGGACTCTCTACCACTAAAGTAAGTCTCCAAATACCCTATCTCAATAGTCTGCTCCTTAATTTGGTCATCTTTCTAACTGACTGCAAGTTGTTTATCCATCCAACTAATTCAACATTTATGTTGAATGTTGTTGTACTGTTTTTAACAACCCTCAACCCTCCCAGTACGCCACTAATACAATCTATTAATGCCGTACTGTTAGTCCCTACTTGTTTTAGAGACTAAACTCTCAAGGAAGACTCTCGTCACCCCCAACCCTAACCCTCTGTGTGTGTGTCCTAAACTCGACACCCTTACCCTTTGCTGGATGTTTTAGTGGGAAATAGTGTGTTCTCAGGGAGCCCAGACATTTCACCCCCAATTTTGATACGTACTGGCAGGCCCTACTTGTTTCAATACTACTTTGGAACAGTTAGCGCTGTTTTAGTGGTATCAAGATATACATTTTGGATAAATAACTGTTATCTACATTCACGTCTTGTTACTAATAATTTGTCGTGTACTGACCTGGCTTGATTTATCGATAAGAATATTGAAATCAGCTGGAAGAAGCCCCCGGGTTAGAAGAGCTTCTCTTCCACCTCTGGAGCTGAAAGGGAGGCTCTTCCTGAGGACTCTCTACCACTAAACTAAGTTGGTCAGTCACAGTCTCCATTAGCCTTTCCTCAATAATTTACCCTGTAATTGGGTCATCTTTCTAATTGTCCCTCTTAAATTTTATCTAGAAGACCGTTTAAAAACAACCCTCACCCTCCCAGTACGCCACTAATACAATCTATTAATGCCGTACTGTTAGGTCCCTACTTGTTTTAGACTAAACTGTCATGGAAGACTCTCGTCCCCCCCCCAACCCTAACCCTCTGCTGTATGTTTTAGTAGGGAAAGAGTGTGTTCCCAGGGAGCCCCCACACGTTTCGCCCAAAATTTTGTATAATCCCCAAAGTCCAATGTTTGATTTGTTAACATCCAGCCCACGTAGGAGGACAAACCAGACTGCGCCATAGAACAAACATCCTTTCGCTATAGTTTTGAATACACTATAACGAGTGCTTGGGGATGTCGACACAACCTCGGTCAGTTCAGTCGTGTTCGGTGAATCACCATCATCAAGCAGGTGTTTCTTCATTGACGCTCTCATGGTCAGAGGCAGAGGGTTTTGACTCGGTAGGCCTACCTGTACCCAAACCTCTTCGTCTCCGTCTACGCATCCTGAGCATTTTGGCTTTGAAGCTGAGCATTTACTGCTTCCAGCTGCGCCACCTGCTCTGACAGACTGCTATTTTGATCTCTCAAAGTATTTTGTTCTCTGTTAAGTCTTTGAATTGTTTCCAGCAGCTGTCTTTTCTCTAAATCTGCGTTTGAATTAAGGTCCCCTTCCTCTAGACCTGAAAGTGGAACTTCTACAAGCAGGTTTCGTGACCTCTCCTCCTCACGCATGACATCCAGTTGTTGCCTCTCACGTAACAATTCACAGAGTTCATGTATAGCTCTGTGAAGCTCCTCATTTTGGATTTGCAGTTCCCTAAGCAATGTCTCGTCCTCCTGCGGAATTCCTCCTGAATGAGGTTTTCTTCTTGAATTTTCTGCTTTACCTCCTCTTCTGTTAGGTCATTAATAGCCTTATTGGTCTTATCTAAAAGAGACAGTTCTTTGTTTTTAAGTTCCTCAATCTCAGCCTTTTGTTCGAACCACCTGAGCTGTAAGACTAGTATTTTCGAGCTGCAGATTATCTACTTCATTGTTGAGCTTCTTAATGGACTCCTCATTTTCACAGATGGTTTTTTCGAGCTTCTTCTAATTTCTCCTGGAAAATTTCCTCAGATTTTTTATGTTCCCCAATTTGCTGTTCAAACTCAGCCTGCTTTTCTTCTAAGATTAACTGTAGTTCGTTCACTACAAAATTTAGAGTCTTGTTTTTGTCTGTCAGAGAAGACTTCTGAAGCTCCCATGTCTTCCTCCAACTTTCTAATTGTCTCCTGCAGACTGTGAATGTGTTTTCCAAAATTTTGTTTATACAGTCTGACTTCTCAGCAGCCTCTTCAGCAGCTGACAGTTGGACTGTTACCATTTCTAATTGGTCCCTATAGTCACAAGCTTCTTTTCTTCCCCCTCGCTCTCATCCAGACAGGTGTCTTCATCTGAATCTTTCAGTTGACCTGACAGCTTTTCAATGTCCTGACACGCTTCCTGTTGTTTCAGGTTGACCTTTGTAATTCTGTCACATTCGGTGGCAAGAGCTGTATTTTGCTCTTCCAGTCCAATTTGACTGCCTGGAGCTCAGCGATTTTTTTCTTTCTTTGGTGTGAAGCTCAAGCTCATATTTAGTTTTGGTCTCATTTAATTCCAAATTAAGTTCCTTAATTGTCTTATTCAACTTTTGTTTACTCGACTCTTTCTTTTTATGTGAGCTGTCGTCACTGGTGGTACGACTTTCCCATTGACCTCTCAGAGATTGAAACCTTTTTAGAGAAATTCCCAGTCTCAAACCTTCATTCTCGCTTTCTAAAACTTCATTCTGCTTTGAGAGTTCATCAGTCTTTTTCTATACAATCTAGTCTTGAGTGCGTCTTCTCAAGATCTTTTCTGCCCTGCTGCAGACTTTGCTCTGTCCTATCCATAGTATCTTCCTCCTCAGAGGTTTCTAATCTACCAAAGTCAGGACACTCAGCCATACTGTTCCTTCTGCCAGATCTTTAGACGAGTACACACAGTTCAAGTTTGTAAAAAGACGTGATTATCTATCCCCCTTTAGTATACTCACCTGAAAAATGGCTCAGTTGTGTGGCGATTCCTCAAGTGTGTGTAAGGAACAGAACATTTTCTGTTAAACCTTTAGGTCCCAGTACTAAGTAAATCACAAAGTTCTGAGTGACAAAATAAAGTTCTAAATGACATCATAAAGTTGAGTCCTTAGCAACCATTGAATCCTTAGCAACCAGTGAATCCTTAGCAACCAGTGAATCCTTAGCAACCAGTGAATCCTTAGCAACCAGTGAATAAGTGACATCATCACCAGAATGGCTTGAATCACCATGGTAACCTGTAGACAACAGTGTCTAGTTCCATTAGAGTTTTTAAATTATAATTTATACAATTTTTTCTCACTTTAATAATTGGGCATTTTTACATTTATATTTTAAACTAATGTCCTGTTCTACCAAATGAATGTGAACCACTCTTTTATTTATGTCATGATCCACGCATTCTTGTTCCTGTTTTTGCCTCCTGTGTCCTCCTCTCCCCCTCCCTCCACATGTCTGACTCCGGAGCTGGGGGGCGGAGCTCTGGTCCCTCCCCAGCACGCACCTGCAGCTCATCGGCGCTGATCAGCACCACCTTCGGCGAATAAATGGGGCCAGCATCCAGTCACTCTCGGTGCAAGTCCGTCCGCGTGACAATGTAGATACTCTGTCTTGCTTTTTGATTGCTGCATGTCTCGTTTTTTTGTATACTTACCGGATTTCTGCTGCTCCTCCAGACTCCTGCTCCCGGATTATCCCCGCTCCTGTGCCTCTGGTTCCACTCCTGCCTCCTGCCTCGTCTTTCCTGGTATAGTCCTGCCTTGCCTTGTCGTCACCTCACTCTTGCCTGCACTCTGCTCACTCGGCTCCCGCTCCTCGGACTTACCTGCTCCTCGTTCCTGGTTCCGCGTCCCGCTCCTGTGTCTCCG
>JAIEZT010000084.1:2409324-2512249 GCA_019594935.1 Periophthalmus modestus | reverse complement strand
TGTGACCTGACCAACTTAGTTTAGTGGCAGAAGTCCTCAGGAAGACTCCCTTTCAGCTCCCAGATGTTGGGAAAGACGCTCCTTCTACCTGTGGGCCTTCTCTCCACCTGATTTCAATATTCTTATCGATTCAACACTCAGTCCCGGTCAGTACACGGACAATTCATTGTAACGAATACCGTGATGTAGATAACAGGTTTTTCTCATCCCCAACTTTATATATTTTACCACTAAACACAGCGCTAACTGTTCCAAGTAGGAGTGGAAACAACTAGTGCCTGCAGTACGGTAATCAAATTGGGGTGAATGTCTGGGTGCTCCCTTAGAACACACTATTGCCCCACTAAACCCCAACAAAGGTATGCTTGTCGAGCTTACTGAACACACACAGAGGGTTACGGGTTGGGGTGACGAGAGTCTTCCTTGAGTGTAGTTAAAAATCAAGAGGGGATTTCTAGACAGTACGGCAATAATAGATAGTATTAGTAGCAGTTTTTCATTTGGTTTCAGTGTGCCACGAGCTCTCCCCTTTTTTCTGCGCCTGTGCCCGCTTGTTTCGCCTCCTGGGCTGTTTCTGGGAGAGGGTGAGGGTTGTTAAACAGTTCAACAGACATTCAACAATAATGTGTTAATTTAGTTGGATGGATTTATCAATATAAACATTATTTTTTTTTCTGGCCAGACAGATTAGCATTAGATGACACAAATTAGGCTAGCCGACTTATTGTAGATAGGGCTATTTGGAGACTACTTTAGTGGTTTGTAGGAGTCCACTCAGGAAGGGAGTCTCCACTATTCAACTCCAGGTGAAGAGTGAACCTCTTCCTAACTTGATCGCGACCCGTTCTGTGTTGGCAGCTTCTTAAATTTATACTTTATGAGTGTATATTTATGTGTCTATATGTTAAATACCTTCAAGCCTCCGCAGCGGTTTTTTTTTAGGTCTCATCCAGTGTTTTTGTGCCATGCTCGATACGGTTATGTATAAAAAGCAGATTATTATAATTAGAATTGTGTCACCAATACATCCCAGTGTCGATTTTCTTGTGTGATGTGTATTCCATTGATGTGTATTTATGTAGAGAGGGGTTGGGGTGACTGATGGTAAGGCCGTTCGTGAGGTCACTATCAGTTTTGTTGTTCATTTGGCTTGAGGGGGGGTTCACAGTCCTAGCAGCAAGAATCAGCCCAAAAAAAAAAGTGGGAACAAGCGTCTTATTGGTATGTCGCCACATTTGATGGTCACTGCATAAGTGGGCCTGCAATTTGGCCACAAACTGTGGTGTTGCCACAAGCGTCATCAAGGTTTGAATGAAGACATTTTACGAAGTCTGGTAGATGGTTGTACCAGTCTCCGGGTTTCTTTTTTTTGCGTTCAGGGTGAAATCCGTTGTGTGGCTTAGTCACTAGCAGTTGCAACAGGTCGGTTCTGATGATCTCTGCAGTCACAGAGCAGCTTCATCTTTCTCTTTTTTTTTTTTTTTTTTTTGTTTATTTCTTTCCTTATCCTGTTCGATATACCAGGAGCTGGTATCCTTACGTATGCCTTCGTGCTGTGCAAATAGTATCTGATCCATTGCCCACACTATGTGGCTCATGGTCATGTCCATATACATAGGGGACTCAATCCTTAAATAAAAAAAGCAGATGTCTATTCCCTTAAGAACTCAATAATCATGTTCTAAATCATTTACCATATCCACCAATACCTTAGAATATTTAATCTTCTGGGTCCGTTTCGTACCATTCAAAACGCCCTCACACAGAGAAGAGACACACACATATTTGAATTTGAAGGTACCCGCTTAAGAAAATGGTACAGAGCCACAAAAACATATTTCTATTATACAAATTGACAGCATAAGCTCTGCCTGGAGGACATCCACCCGGCGGGACCTTATCCCCACAGACCTCTAGGATGCAACACTACATGTCTCAGGCACACTTTCATTATACTTTGTCCGGCAGCAGTTGTGCCTTGGTTCATCTGTCCTGTTTAAAGGTCAATACAGGTTGATGAGAGAATTCCACGTCACCCACTTGCTCTGGGGTGAATCCACTTCAAAGAGTCTCCAATACATAAATAGTTGCCAAATTGACTTTGTGTTGTCCTCTGCCTCTACTTTGTCACAAAGTTTTTTGTTTTTTATATTTTTTGTCGCAGTTAAAAATATTTTTGCGTGTGCATTTTTGTGTTGTGTGGGTTGGAGACGCTATATCGGGAGTTTTGTTGACAGTTTTCTAAATTGGGGCAACACTTGTTGGACATGCTGCATCTTAAGACTCTTTTTAGGGATTGCATAGCATCCCCACCACCCACCATGTTGTTTTGCTGTTTTAAACAAGTTGAAATGAGTAGTTTGTGCTCTGATATTGTTTATAAAACCGTCATAATGAGTTATTTTTTTATTGTAATCTCATGTGAGTACCACTTGTGTGTTCAAATGTTCTAATCTGAAAGTCCTCTGAAAAACTGAGGACCAAATCCTTTGGGGCATGCTACGGCGGGAGCACTGGCCCATTCCTCTAGGGGAGGCTAGTTAGCCCCTCGATAGCCCCCGCTCGGCAGCGCCCTGGGTGGAGCGTTTGCAGGACAGATCTCATCAATGGAAAGCTAGGAAATAAATTAGAAACAAAATGGCTTAATGTGCAAAGTTTCACGACATAATGTGAATAAAAACGATGCATTTTTTTTATAACAGACAAAAAAAACATTCTTCTAATAATATATAGTAATAAGAAATACATTAAATACAACAAGAAGAAATAACGCTTATGTTTGAAGGTGTTTTTTGTATTTGCGCCCATGAATGACTATCATGTATTTTTTTTTTTATGTGCCGCACAATATCAGTTTCAAGCATTGGACAAAACACAATCAATCAATATGTGTCTTGAATGATTAAGAAGTGCTTCATCTTAATTATATATTTGGTACTGTAATAATAAAAAAATGGTTCATGGAACAAGCACACAATGTCTTGAATTTCTTAAAATAACAAAGACAAGTATTTCTTTTTTCATTTGTGGGGACCAAGACTGAAACTTAATCATAACTAAGCCTTACACTTGGTGATGCTCTTTACAGGCTTTGTCAAAGCCTCTCTCAAGCTGCACTATAGTCACAGCTGTGCCTATTGTTAGCCTCACAGCTGCCCTGGAGACAAGACTGACAGAAGCTCTGGGCTGCCAATCTGCGCCACTACTGGCCCCCTCCCGAAGCCACCCTCCTCCGAGCTTCGGACCTGGGGGGAACCAACGCTCTAATACCACTGAGCCACTGACGCCTGATACTAATGTAAAAATACAGAGCGATATCATTCTAGATTTGCCAGGCAACTGCTGCTCTGCAACAAATAAAAATAACAAATTTTTCATGTCATTTTTATATAACATAAAATCAAATCAGATATAAACGCTACTCATTTTATTTAACCCTTGTCCATTATCGCAGAGCGGAGCAGGTCGTAATAGCAAACTGACACTTCTCCACCCTCTGGGACATGAACTATTTTCAGCCACTTCCCTCTGGCAGGAGGCTACGGGTCCAGCAGGACAGACCCAACCTCTCGTCATATTTAGCAACAGTTTCTTCCCCTCTGCTGTTTCCCTCATGAACACCTACAGAAACCGCACTAACTGGACACTTCATAATTTCTGTGTCACCTTAATAAAACCCATGACTTGCAACTTCGTTGTTGTTGTTTTGATGCCCACTGTATATTTGTATATAAATATTTTCTAATATCCTGTATATATTTTTCTATCGCTCCTCTAGCCCTGCTATTTTGTATTTATTTAGTGTGTTTTTTTGTGTGTGTTGTTGTAGTGTCGCCACTTTATCACCCGAAGTAAGTTCCTATGTCTGTGAGCTCTGCTCACGGACAATGACAATAAAACTTTACTTTTCTGATTCTGATTTCGATTCTGATTGTGGAAAAAGTGCATAACACGGAGTGTTTTGTGTACAATTGTGTATTTTGGTTTTTTAAACTAAAATAATGAAACTTTCTTTTTTTCGTGAATGGATTCTCTTTAAAATGTGACATACTGGTGATTATAAATTACTATCTAATTAACTTCCTCGAGCTGCTAACAGTTTTTGGTCGCATACCACCCACCTAATTAGGATTTTTTTTTTACTCCCAGCATGATCAGTGTGAACTGAAAAATCAGTCTAGATAATTTAGTGGTAAGTGGACTTTGGTGCTTTGTTTTGGCATAAAGCCAGTTTGTTGCATTGTTGCCATAGACCTCACACTGTAAAAATGCCCCATTTGGGAACAAATCCGCCTCCCCTGAAAGACTGTTAAATATTTTTGTTTTCCTGTCAGATTTTTTTTCACTAAATTACCCCACATTTTCCATGAAACCTTGAATAAATAGCTCTATTATTGCGGCTCTATATTGGTGACCTTTTTTTTTAAGTTACTGGCTCAATCCATGTGGCACAATCATATGTTTGGGTTTACATCCGTTAAAACAAAATAGTATATGTTTGAAATTTACCTTCACATTCACAAATTTCCTCTTTTTAACATGGCCCAGGGGGTTAAGATGTACGACGGCGTTTCTATACCTGTCAGCAAAAAAATATATTATCTGCGTCAGGCTACGAGATAAAGTCGTAGCATTTCGGACATTTAAAGTTCGTAATTTTACGAGAATAGAATAAACTCATAGTACACACGAGAATAATGTTGTAAAATTACGTAGAATAAAGTTGTAAAATTACGAGAATAAAGTCGTAATTTTATGAGAAATAAAGATTCCTGTCCATGAGACCATGTGTGGATGCGTTATGGAGGAGTGAGGATATCCAGCGTAGCTTGCTCGTGCTCTCGCGCTCACTGCACTCCCTCGTCTGCCTCACCTGGTGGCGCTGCCCCGTCGTGCTCCTCGGCTCTGAGCTGCTGCTCGGTGCGTGGCTGCACCAGGCCTGTGAGCTTGCAGTTATGATTTGACCTGTTGGGACTGTCTTGTTTTCTTTTGTTTGATCAAGGTTGGTTTGGGGTGATGGTTTGGTTTAGGTCAGCAGTGATTGTCAGCACTCTATATCACTTATATTTGTCTGTTGATATTCACAGAGAAACAGGATTTCCATACTTTGATTCAATCTAAACATATTATTTTCAATTAATTTATTATTTAATGAAATATAAAGAGTTAAAGTGTCGTTGTTCGTCGCAGCCTTTTATATTTCTGTGTTAGAAATAGAATGAAGTAAGGAATTAATATTTCTCTTTGATATTATCATAGGCAAAGATAAGATTCAAGGTGATATTTTTTCCCACTTTCTTTACTACTTACATAACTTTAACAAAATAACCTTGTTAAAACGTAATGACATGTCATACCATCAGAGTCTATAAACCAGTGAGACACTTGATTAGTTGTACATAAAGTGGATATTATCCAGGTTCAACGATTCGGTATTTGGGCAGGTTTAATTTGATCCGTGGCTAAACCGTTTAATACCAGCAATGGCGCTGTTGTCCTTTCTGTGTCCTGGACAGTTCACTTATTTTATTATTGAGAGGGCTTTTTTCTAACTAGTGCAGGCGCTAAACCCCCCCCCCCAAAACTGATATCATGATTTACTAATGCATGATTGGTAAAGACACGTTGCATTTCTGACCGGCCACACACATTTACACCAATCACAACTATCGTTTTTTTTACACACCAACACACACACCATATACACCACACGCACCACCACACACACACACACACACACACCACATACACACACAACACACACATACATACATTACACACACACACAACACACAGACACACACACACACACACACATACATACACACACACACACACACACACAACAGACACACACATCACACACCACACACATACACACACACACAACAGACACCACGCACACACACGCACACACTACACACACGCACACACACACACCACACGACCACACACACACACACACACACACACTCTCACACACTCTCTCTCTCTCTCTGGGGGACCTTTCAAATCTGTCACAGTCACATCTCAGACTCTCTCTCTTCTTTTCCTGAGACTTGCTTGCTTCATTTTTCTTTTTACCTGTGGATCTCATTAAATCTTCTGACTTTATGTTTCAGACTCTTGTTGCTCTGACTCTTACATCAGAAAGAACTTTCTCTTACATGATTCTTATTATTGCAATATTTTTAATGACAATAATTCATGATTATGATTATTATTATTGTTGTTTGGGAATATCAGCACATTCCTTTATTTCAGTGTCATCACTTCTTTTGTTTTCCCTAAACCAGCCCAGAAGAATGGTTCTGTAAAATAAACCTGACGAGAGTGTCACGTAGCTGCGCAGGTTTTTAATCCTCAAAACTCACTGCACCACATTTATCTTTATTCCAGATTAAACAGTTTCATGTTTACGCATGGGTGTGCGCATTGTTGTAGTTGACATAAACCAGTTACGAACTTTTTGAACGTGTGTTTGTGTGTAGCGGACGAACACTTTTTTTTCTATTTTTTGCGTAGGGCGCGGTGCATCATGGGATATTATGCAGTGTGTGAAGTCTGCATGGATGGACGCTTTGGTTACGGCTGATCTCCATTGAAACGCTGGAAACGCAGGGCACATTTTTGTCCTGCGCCTATCCTATTTAATCAAAATTAAAATATATTCAAACGGCAATATATATCCATGCCCCTTTTTTCTTCTAAAATTATTTTTTGATGCATTATGGGTAATATTGCATGTGTATCCTTGGTAAATTAGCCCTCTTCTAACCAGAGGACACATGCCAGAGTATACTTCTGAGTGATGACCTGAAGGGTTGTGTGCAAACTAAGGGATTACTATTAACTAGTCTGGCAAATCCACACTAAAAACCTCTGTATTTTTAAACAGGGATATCAGTCTCTGCCTGGCCCCATTCCATGTCATTCCCTCGTCCAGTTCCTCGAGCCAGAGAGTAGGCGACTGTGCATGTCAGATTTGTTTATTTCATTGATGCGAGAAACAAGTTGCTTCCATTGGTCACCTGTCATTTTGAACACAAAGGAAACAAACCCACTGCAACATGCAAACTCCACAGATACAAGGCCCTACTGGCAGTGGTACAGGAATGATACAATAGTGACGTCTTAATCAGGAAACCAGGTACTGGAAGTTTGATCAATTACTAGTTTGTAACTTTTCTTATATTCTCACAAGAACCATTCCACTGAACAAAGTGCAGTTGAACACACAAAGGACAAAAACTGAACTGTATTTTAAGTAACTCTTTATTTTATTTATTCACTCAATTTGCCATTTGGCAAGAATCACAAAAACAACATGTATGCTTTAACTAAGAATTTTATATTTGAAAGATTCATTTGTTTGTTCCTTTTTGCTTGGTTAGTGATTGGCTCTTCTTTTGAACATGTTTGGGAGGGGGGTGAAGTTGTCTAGCATTTAATTTTACTGTTTTAATTTGATATGGAATTTTAATGTATTATTTGTTGATATTTATTTATTTTTAATGTATAATTTGATATTAATCACATTTATTTGTATTCAATTTGTGAATTTGTTAAGGGAAATTCCATGCATTTTTACTTTTTTCTTGCTACATGATTTAAAAATATTGTTATTGAAGTCATTTTTTGTTGTAATTTGGCCTATATTTCTTTCTTTTTTTTGGGGGGGGGGGGATTTCCCTAGCATTTAATGTTAAACCGTTTTAATTTGATATTTAATTTGAATGTATTATTGTGATATTTATTTAATTTTTATGTATTAATTTGATATTAATCACATTTATTTGTATTCAATTGAATTTGGTTAGGGAAATTTATGCATTTTACATATTTTCTGTTACAGATTTAAAAATATTGTTATTGAAGTAATTTTTTTGTTGTAAGTTGGGCCTATATTTCTTATTTCTTTCTTTCTTTTTGTTTTTTTTTTTGGGGGTTGGGGGTTGGTCTGGTCTGGTCTGGTCTGCTGCAGGAGGGGCCGTCATCATCACCAGCTCTGTGGGAACAAACACAAGAAGAGGGAAAGCAGAAGGCACAAAACATACAATATCTGATCCCTTAAGATGTTTTTTTTCTTGTTTTTTTTTGTTTGCTTGACACACACAAGACCACACTATTTACCATGCTATTTACAACAGAAATAACACAGTGATAACTAATACACACAGCACTATACTATACTACAAATTCGTTTTTTTTTTTTTTTTTTTTTTTTTTGTTTCACACTAAAACACAAGACAAACACAGCACACAGAACACCCTACTATTATACTAATATCAACACATAAATGTTGTTTTTTTTGTTTAGATTTTTTTTTTTTTTTACCACACCTATGTACAATATGATACAATGTCAGAGTGTAGTTGGGACTGTTGGGTCCCAGGTCAGAAATGATAGAATACAGGAGATGAAATGGTCTGAAGGCCCCTACAATAGCAGCCGAAAGCGTAGCAAGAGGAGCAAGGAGGGCCTCAGCGAGAGGAGCAGAGAAGGCCTTAGCAGGAGGAGCAACGTGGGGCTTAGCAAAAGGAACACGGCGGACGTTAGCACGACAAATAGCAAGAGCACCAGTGCGGACGTTATAAGGGAGAGGAAGGAGGGCCTTAGCAGAGAAGCAACGCAGGGCTTAGCAAAAAGAACATGGCGGGAGTCAACAAGATGAATAGTTAAAGGGCTTAGCAAGAGGAGCAGTGCAGGGGGTTAACAGGGGGAGCAGAGGGGACTTTGGAAGCAGAGCAAGAGGGGCAAAGCGGGGCATAGGAAGAGGATCCAAGAGAGGCTTAAGGAGAGGAGGAGAAGCAGAGAGGTGCTTTGGCCGGATTCTAACTGGAGAAGCAGGTGAGAGCTTGAGCCGCCAACGAGGAGCAGAGGGGGGCAAAGCAGAGGAGAAAAAAGAGTCCGGCTGGGGGCCTAGCAGGAGAAGGAGGTGGGAGCCGACAAGGAGCAGAGGGGGGCAAAGCAGGAGGAGAAGCAGAGCGGTCCGCTTGCAGCCTACCGGAGAAGCAGGTGGAAACTTTAGCCTCAACAAGAGGGGGGCAAAGCACGAGGAGTAAAGTGGATAGAGAATGGGAAGTAAGGAGGGGCCTGGGAGGAGGCAGCAGGGGTGGGCATAGTGGGGAATAGCAAGTAGGGGTGTAGCAGGAGGCACAACTAAAGAATTAGCAAAAGGAACAGGGCAGGCCTCAGCAAGACAAGGGAGGAGCTTGGCAAGAGGAGCAGTGTGGGGCTGAGCAGGAGGAGCAGGAGGGGGATGGCAGGGGCAGCGCCGGTGGGCATAGCGGGAGCAGCAAGGACGGGTCTGGCAGGGGCAGCAGGAAGGGGCATAGCGGGAGCAGCAAGGAGGGGCGTAATGGGGTGCAGCAGGGAAGGGCATAGGGAAGGGAGCCGCAGAGGTGGGGCATAACGGGGGTAATGGGGATGGGCATGGCGGAGGAGGCAGGGAGGGAATCAGCAGGGGTAGCGGGGAGGGGCATGTCACAAGTAGCAGGGAGGTACATAGCAGAAGGAGCAGGGAGGACTTTAGCAGGAGGAGTAACACAGGGTTTATCATAATTAACAGGGCGGCCTTAGCAAGACGAAGCATACGAGCAGCTCAGCATGAGGAGTGAAGGGGCATAGTGGCAGGAGCAGAGTGGGGTTTTAGCATAAGGAAAAGGCGGGGCTTAGCAAGACGAATACGGAGGGGCTTAGCAGAGCGGGGTATGGCAGAAGGAGCAGGGAGGGGCAGAGAGGGAGTGGCAGAGAAGGGCTTGGCAGGGGCAGCGGGGAAGGATATAGCAGGATTAGCGGGGTGGTGCATGGCAGGGGCAGCGGAGGTGGGCACCAGCGGGGCTAGCAGGAAGGGGCATAACAGGAGCAGCAGGGAGGGCCATGGCAGGAGCAGTAGGGGAGGGGCATGGCAGGAGCAGAATGTGACGGGGCATAGCAGGAGCAATACATGCTTTAGCATAAGGAACAGGGTGGGCCTTAGCAAGACAAAGCATACCGTGCAGCTCAGCAAGAGGAGGAAGTGAGGGGCATAGCAGGAGGAGCAACGTGAGGTTTAGCATAAGGAACAGGGCGGGGCCTTAGCAAGACGAATACGGGGCATAGCAGGAGCCAGCAGGGAGGGACATGGCAGGGCGATGCAGAAAGGGGCATGGCAGGAGGAGAGCAGGAGGGGCATAGCAGGGGCAGCAGAGGTGGCCATGGCAGGGGCCGTAGCGGGAAGGGCCATGGTTAGGGGTTAGCGGGGAGGGGCATAGGAGGGGCAGCAGGGAGGGCCATAGCAGGAATTGCGGGGAGGGGCATGGCAGGGGCAGCGGAGGTGGACATGGCAGGGGTAGCAAGGGGGGGCATAGCGCGAGCAGCGGAGTTTGGGCATAGCGGGAGCAGAAGGTAGGGGCAAAGCAGAGCAGCGTGGGGGTGGTCATAGCAGGAGGAGCAGTGCAGGGCATGGCAGGAGGAACAGGGAGGGGTATAGAGGGAGCAGCAGGGAGGAGCATGGAAGAGCGGCAGGGATGGGCATAGCCAGAGCAGCGGAGGTGGGCACAGTGGGGCTAGCAGGAAGGGGCATTGCGGGAGTAGCAAGGAGGGGCATAGCAGGAGTAACAGGGAGGGCATGGCAGGGGCAGCGGGGAGGGGCATAGGAGGGGCAGCAGGGAGGGGCATAGCAGGTTATTAGGGGAGAGGCATGGCAGGGGCAGCGGGGAGGGGCATAGCGGGAGCAGCAGGTAGGGGCAAAGCAGGAGCAGTGTGGGTGATCATAGCAGGAGGAGCAGTGCAGGGCATGGCAGGAGGAGCAGGGAGGGGTATAGAGGGAAGAAGGGAGGAGCATGGGAAGGAGCGGCAGGGATGGGCATAGCTAGAGCAGCGGAGGTGGGCACAGCGGGGCTAGCAGGAAGGGGCATTGCGGGGGTAGCGAGGAGGGGCATAGCCGGAGCAGCAGGAGGGCCATTGCAGGAGCAGAAAAGAGGGGCATAGCAGGAGGAGCACTGCTGGCTTTAGCATAAGGAACAGGGTGGGGCATATCGGGGGCAGCAGAGGTGAGCATGGCAGGGGTAGCGGGGAGGGCCATGTTAGGGGTAGCGGTGGAGGTGCATAGGAGGGACAGTAGGGAGGGCCATAGCAGGGTTAGTTGGGGAGGGCTATGGCAGGAGTGACAGGGGAGGGGCATAGCAGGGGCAGCGGAGGTTGACATGGCAGGGGAAGCAAAGGGGGGCATAGCGCGAGCAGCGGAGATGGGCGTAGCGGGAGTAGCAGGGTAGGGGCAAAGCAGGAGCAGCGTGGGTGGTCATAGCAGGAGGAGCGGGAGAAGACCTTAGCAGGAGGAGAAGGGAGGAGCATGGGAAGGAGCGGCAGGGATGGGCATAGCCAGAGCAGCGGAGGTGGGCACAGCGGGGCTAGCAGGAAGGGGCATTGCCGTTGTAGCGAGGAGGGCATAGCAGGAGCAGAAGGGAGGGGCATGGCAGACGATGCAGGAAGGGGGCCATGGCAGGAGCAGCATGGAGGGGCATGGCAGGAGCAGAAGAGAGAGGGCATGGCAGGAGCAGAAGGGAGGGGCATAGCAGGAGGAGCAATGGGGCTTTAGCATTAGGAACAGGGTGGGCCTTAGCAAGACAAAGCATACCTTGCAGCTCAGCAAGAGGAGAAGTGAGGGGCATAGCAGGAGAAGCAACGTGAGGTTTAGCATAAGGAACAGGGCGGGCATTAGCACGACGAATATGGGGCATAGCAGGAGCAGCAGGGAGGGGCATGCAGGTGATGCAGGGAGGGGGCCATGGCAGGAGGAGCAGAGAGGGGCATAGCGGGGGCAGCAGCGGTAGGCATGTTAGGGGTAGCAGGAAGGAGCATAGGAGGGGCAGCAAGGAGGGGCATAGCAGGATTAGTGGGGAGAGGCATGGCAGGGGCAGCGGGTGGGAGAGGCATAGCAGGGGGCAGCGGAGGTGGGCATAGCGGGAGCAGCAGGAAGGGGCAAAGCAGGAGCAGTGTGGGTGGTCATAGCAGAAGGAGCAGTGCAGGGCATGGCAGGAGGAGCAGGGAGGGTGTATAGAGGGAGCAGCAGGGAGGAGCATGGAAGTAGCGGCAGGGATGGGCATAGCTAGAGCAGCGAGGTGGGGCACAGCGGGGCTAGCAGGAAGGGGCATTGCGGGGGTAGCGAGGAGGGGCATAGCAGGAGCAGCAGGGAGGGCCATGGCAGGAGCAGCAGGGAGGGGCATGGCAGGAGCAGATAAGAGGGGCATAGCAGGAGGAGCAATGCAGGCTTTAGCATAAGGAACAGGGTGAGGCATAGGGGGGGCAGCAGAGGTGAGCATGGCAGGGGTAGCGGCGAGGGGCATAGGAGGGACAGTAGGGAGGACCATAGCAGGATTAGTGGGGAGGGGCATAGCAGGGGCAGCGGAGGTGGACATGGCAGGGGCAGCAAGGGGGGGCATAGCGCGAGCAGCGGAGGTGGGCGTAGCGGGAGTAGCAGGTAGGGGCAAAGCAGGAGCAGTGTGGGTGGTCATAGCAGGAGGAGCAGAGAAGACCTTAGCAGGAGGAGCAGGGAGAGGTATAGAGGGAGCAGGAGGGAGGAGCATGGAAGGAGCGGCAGGGATGGGCATAGCCAGAGCAGCGGAGGTGGGCACAGCGGGGCTAGCAGGAAGGGGCATTGCGGGGGTAGCGAGGAGGGGCATAGCAGGAGCAGCATGGAGGGGCATGGCAGACGATGCAGGAAGGGCCATGGCAGGAGCAGCATGGAGGGGCATGGCAGGAGCAGAAGAGAGGGGCATGGCAGGAGCAGAAGGGAGGGGCATAGCAGGAGGCGCAATGTGGGCTTTAGCATAAGGAACAGGGTGGGCCTTAGCAAGACAAAGCATACCTTGCAGCTCAGCAAGAGGAGAAGTGAGGGGCATAGCAGGAGAAGCAACGTGAGGTTTAGCATAAGGAACAGGGCGGGCCTTAGCACGACGAATATGGGGCATAGCAGGAGCAGCAGGGAGGGGCATGGCAGGCGATGCAGGGAGAGGCATGGCAGGAGGAGGAGCAGAGAGGGCATAGCGGGGGCAGCAGCGGTAGGCATGTTAGGGGTAGCAGGGAGGGCCATAGGAGGGGCAGCAAGGAGGGGCATAGCAGGATTAGTGGGGAGAGGCATGGCAGGGGCAGCGGGGAGGGGCATAGCAGGGGCAGCGGAGGTGGGCATAGCGGGAGCAGCAGGTAGGGGCAAAGCAGGAGCAGTGTGGGTGGTCATAGCAGGAGGAGCAGTGCAGGGCATGGCAGGAGGAGCAGGGAGGGGTATAGAGGGAGCAGCAGGGAGGAGCATGGAAGGAGCGGCAGGGATGGGCATAGCTAGAGCAGCGGAGGTGGGCACAGCGGGGCTAGCAGGAAGGGGCATTGCGGGGGGTAGCGAGAGAGGGGCATAGCCGGAGCAGCAGGGAGGGCCATTGCAGGAGCAGAAAAGAGGGGCATAGCAGGAGGAGCACTGCTGGCTTTAGCATAAGGAACAGGGTGGGGCATAGCGGGGCAGCAGAGGTGAGCATGGCAGGGGTAGCGGCGAGGGGCATAGGAGGGACAGTAGGGAGGACCATAGCAGGATTAGTGGGGAGGGGCATAGCAGGGGCAGCGGAGGTGGACATGGCAGGGGCAGCAAGGGGGGGCATAGCGCGAGCAGCGGAGGTGGGCGTAGCGGGAGTAGCAGGTAGGGGCAAAGCAGGAGCAGCGTGGGTGGTCATAGCAGGAGGAGCAGAGAAGTCCTTAGGAGGAGGAGCAGGGAGAGGTATAGAGGGAGCAGGAGGGAGGAGCATGGAAGGAGCGGCAGGGATGGGCATAGCCAGAGCAGCGGAGGTGGGCACAGTGGGGCTAGCAAGGAAGGGGCATTGCAGGGGGGGGGATAGCGAGGAGGGGCATAGCAGGAGCAGCAGGGGGGGCCATTGCAGGAGCAGCCAGGAGGGGCATGGCAGACGATGCAGGAAGGTCCATGGCAGTAGCAGCAGGGAGGGGCACGGTAGGAGCAGAAGGGAGGGGCATAGCAGGAGGAGCAATGTGGGCTTTAGCATAAGGAACAGGTTGGGCCTTAGCAAGACAAAGCATACCTTGCAGCTCAGCAAGAGGAGAAGTGAGGGGCATAGCAGGAGAAGCAATGCAACGTTTAGCATAAGGAACAGGGCGGGCCTTAGCACGACGAATATGGGGCATAGCAGGAGCAGCAGGGAGGGGCATGGCAGGCGATGCAGGGAGAGGCATGGCAGGAGGAGCAGAGAGGGGCATAGCGGGGGCAGCAGCGGTAGGCATGTTAGGGGTAGCAGGGAGGGGCATAGGAGGGGCAGCAAGGAGGGGCATAGCAGGATTAGTGGGGAGAGGCATGGCAGGGGCAGCGGGGAGGGGCATAGCAGGGGCAGCGGAGGTGGGCATAGCGGGAGCAGCAGGTAGGGGCAAAGCAGGAGCAGTGTGGGTGGTCATAGCAGGAGGAGCAGTGCAGGGCATGGCAGGAGGAGCAGGGAGGGGTATAGAGGGAGCAGCAGGGAGGAGCATGGAAGGAGCGGCAGGGATGGGCATAGCTAGAGCAGCGGAGGTGGGCACAGCGGGGCTAGCAGGAAGGGGCATTGCGGGGGTAGCGAGGAGGGGCATAGCCGGAGCAGCAGGGAGGGCCATTGCAGGAGCAGAAAAGAGGGGCATAGCAGGAGGAGCACTGCTGGCTTTAGCATAAGGAACAGGGTGGGGCATAGCGGGGGCAGCAGAGGTGAGCATGGCAGGGGTAGCGGCGAGGGGCATAGGAGGGACAGTAGGGAGGACCATAGCAGGATTAGTGGGGAGGGGCATAGCAGGGGCAGCGGAGGTGGACATGGCAGGGGCAGCAAGGGGGGGCATAGCGCGAGCAGCGGAGGTGGGCGTAGCGGGAGTAGTAGCAGGTAGGGGCAAAGCAGGAGCAGCGTGGGTGGTCATAGCAGGAGGAGCAGAGAAGTCCTTAGGAGGAGGAGCAGGGAGAGGTATAGAGGGAGCAGGAGGGAGGAGCATGGAAGGAGCGGCAGGGATGGGCATAGCCAGAGCAGCGGAGGTGGGCACAGCGGGGCTAGCAGGAAGGGGCATTGCAGGGGTAGCGAGGAGGGGCATAGCAGGAGCAGCAGGGGGGGCCATTGCAGGAGCAGCCAGGAGGGGCATGGCAGACGATGCAGGAAGGTCCATGGCAGTAGCAGCAGGGAGGGGCACGGTAGGAGCAGAAGGGAGGGGCATAGCAGGAGGAGCAATGTGGGCTTTAGCATAAGGAACAGGTTGGGCCTTAGCAAGACAAAGCATACCTTGCAGCTCAGCAAGAGGAGAAGAGTGAGGGCATAGCAGGAGAGAAGCAGGAGAAGCAATGCAACGTTTAGCATAAGGAACAGGGCGGGCCTTAGCACGACGAATATGGGGGCATAGCAGGAGCAGCAGGGAGGGGCATGGCAGGAGGAGCAGAGAGGGGCATAGCGGGGGCAGCAGCGGTAGGCATGTTAGGGGTAGCAGGGAGGGGCATAGGAGGGGCAGCAAGGAGGGGCATAGCAGGATTAGTGGGGAGAGGCATGGCAGGGTCAGCGGAGGTGGGCATAGCGGGAGCAGCAGGTAGGGGCAAAGCAGGAGCAGTGTGGGTGGTCATAGCAGGAGGAGCAGTGCAGGGCATGGTAGGAGGAGCAGGGAGGGGTATAGAGGGAGCAGCAGGGAGGAGCATGGAAGGAGCGGCAGGGATGGGCATAGCTAGAGCAGCGGAGGTGGGCACAGCAGGGCTAGCAGGAAAGGGCATTGCGGGGGTAGCGAGGAGGGGCATGGCAGGCGATGCAGGGAGGAGCATAACAGGGGCAGCAGTGGTGAGTATAGGAGGAGGAGCAGGCAGGGGTATGACAGGATTAGCGGCGAGGGGCATGGCAGGAGCAGCAGGGAGGGGCATATCACGAGCAGCGGAAGTGGGCATAGTGGGAGCAGCAGGGAGGGGCACAGCAGTGAGGGGCACAGCAGGAGCAGCGGGGGTGGTTATAGCAGAAGGAGCAGAGAGGACCTTAGCAGGAGGAGCAACGCGGAGCTTAGCAAAACGAACAGGGCGGGCCTTATATAGATGCATACAGAGCAGCTTAGCAGGACGAATACGATGGGCCTTAGCAGGGGGAGCAGTGCGGGGCTTGGCAGGAGGAGCAGGGAGGGGCATGGAAAGAGCGGAAGGGATGGGCATAGCGGGGGCAGCAGAGATGGGTATAGCAGGAGGAGCAAGGAGGGGTATGGCAGGAGCAGCAGGGAGGGGCATGGGAGGAGCAGCAGTGGGAGGCATGGCAGGAGCACCAGGGAGGGGCATGGCAGGGGCAGCAGGGAGGGGCATAGCAAGAGCAATGGAAGTGGGCATAGCGGGAGCAGCAGGGAGGGGCACAGCAGTGAGGGGCACAGCAGGAACAGCGGGGGTGGTTATAGCAGAAGGATCAGAGAGGACCTTAGCAGGACGAGCAACGCGGAGCTTAGCAAAAGGAACAGGGTGGGCCTTAAAAAGATGAAGCATACGGAGTAGCTTAGCAGGACGAATACGACGGGGCTTAGCAGGGGGAGCAGTGCTGGGCATGGAAGGAGCGGCAGGGATGGGCATAGCGGGGGCAGCAGAGGTGGGTATAGCAGGAGGAGCAGGGAGAGGTACGGCAGAAGCAGCAGGGAGGGACATGGGAGGAGCAGCAGGGGGGGGCATAGCAGAGAGCAGCAAAGGTGGCATAGCAGGAGTGGCCTGGCGGGCGTTAGCATGAGCAGCACGGGCCTTAGCAATACGAGCAAAACGGAGCACCTTAGCAGGACGAGAAGGGCGGGGCATAGCAGGAGGAGCAAGAATGGACATTGCGGGAGCACCAGGGAGGGAGATAGTAGGAGAAGGCAGGGGCATAGCAGGAGCAGTGAGAGAAGGGAGTGTGTGTGTTTGGATGAGTGTGCGAGTGTGTGTTTGTGTGAGTGCGTGTGTGTGTGTGTGTGTGTGTGTTTGTGCAAATGTGTATGTCTGTGTGTGCAAGAGTGTGTGAGGACTTAGCTCCAGATGTTAGGACGTGTGCAGGAGGTCTGGACGTCCAGAGCAGAGCTGAGCTTTGGCTCACACAGATCTGTGGAGAGAAACATTTGTGTCAGACACTGATGCTGCAAACAAGCCTCACAAACAAAAATACAGCAAACCCAACAAAAGGAACCTAAATGACAAAACTTGTAGAGACCAAAACGCTTCTCACGTTTGTTTCTAAGATTTCAGTTTATGCCAAAAGCTGAATGCACATGGCAAAACAGCAATTGTTGAGCTCTTTGCATACATGTTATATTACAAGATACAGTTTTGTTTTAATAACCCCAAATGCATGTGAATGTTATGAAATAAATTTGATTTTGATCAACAATATTTTGATTGATTTATCTAACTCTTATGTAATACCCTGAACTAATATAGTGAATTTCCTGTGTTTTTAGGTCAACTACATTTGCAGAGTGAAGACATGTTACATTGCTTTTATGCACAGAGGTACCTCTGTGCATCTCTATTTCAGCATGCACATTCATCTGTGTGGACCTCTAAAGTGTCCTATACAACACTGTATTCTCAGCCGCTGAAAGGCAACAGTGCAAAAAGCAGTAGGTGAAAACATATGGTCTTCTGGTATTCCGAGTTTAAGTCCAGAAGATTAATGGGTTTCTTTGAAAGGACAAAATATTGAATAATGCACAAAATCTGGTATTTTCAAATGACAGACCACAAAAATTAGCGAAACGAAAGGACTAAGGTGAACGTGGAAAGTCACAAACGTTTTTTTCTCACAAAAGTCTGGTAGTTGGAATCAGGGGGTGTCAGGAGAAGTCTGGGTGAAAATAAGTTAAGTCTTTTTTCCGAAGAAAACGTCTAATAAAGTTCATAAATACAGGTGTTTGTCGCAGCGGAGGTTTGCAAAGATTGCAATGATGTGGAGCATTTGAAACACGCCCTTGGCAACAACAACGTGCTTGGCAACAACAACAACAGCACCCACATGTGCACTGAAGTAAGCACACATGCATCTTTGAGTCATCTATAACAGCCTGTAAAATATGATCTATAACGATTTAGTTGTTTTTTTTTTAAATGAAACTAAAATTATCTTTAAATATCGTAGGATTATAGTTGCTGCTAGACTGCCTGACCACTCATCCAGACTACTGCTCTGTTCTAGTAGGCCTAGATGACAGTGGCGCAGATACATGCCCCAGAATGGAATAAATATGATCAGGACAATAAATATATAAATCAGGAATAATACCATAAAGTGCACGGTTAAGAGGATTAGTGCTGTGACTCACGGGGTCACGGCCCTCTCCCAAAGTAAGTCACGTGCGTTCCGCTGATAGCTAACAGTATATGTAGCCACGCTAACGGTATATGTAGCCACGCTAACGGTATATGTAGCCAAGATAACTGTATATGTAGTCAAGCTAACAAGCTAATAGTATATGTAGCCAAGCTACGAATATGTGTAGTCAAACTAACAGTATATGTACCAAGCTATCAATATATGTAGCCAAGCTAACATGCTAACAGTATATGTACCAAGCTAACAGTGTGTGTAGCCATAGTAACAGCACGTACACAGACTCACTCCGCGGTGCGTTATAGCCGCTGCTCTGAGAATGGATTAGCTCAAAAATGAATTCAACTTATAATTAGGCCAAGTACGTTTTACGTTAAAACTAAATTGCTCAAATAGTTGTAAAAATGCATAAATAAATAATTACTCAAGTAAATACAGTATTATGATCTGCTGTATTTAAGTACTACCAGCCTCTGCCTGTGGCCTGAACACATGGACTAATCATTTTCATTTTGTATGAAAAGGAAATCAAACGGACAAGGGCGCACATTTCTTTGAATAAACTCACTGTAAGCATGATCTGGGTTTTGTTAAAATGGCATTTTGATATATTGGTTGTATTCTGTGTAATGCCGCATCAGGACTAACGTGAACATGGAAAGTCACAAACCTCACTAGTTCTTCTCAAAAGTCTCTAGTCCGAGTCAAGGCGCGGTCAGTAGAGGTCTAGGTGAAGTCTGGGTCCAAAGTTAGGTCTGTTTTCCGAAGAAATCGTCAGATAAGGTTCACAAGTGCAAAGAGTTGGCGCAGCCGAGTTTTGCAAATTTGCAGTGAAGCGGGAACGTTTGAAACACGCGCTTGGCAACAACAACAACAGCAGCACGCACGTGCGCGCTGACGTCAGCACGCGCGTCTTTGCGTCATCTATAACCATAATATAATAATATAATAAGAGGTGGATGAAATACTCTATTTTGTTAAGTAGAAGTCCACATACAGGAGCAAAGAAAGTACCTGTTTAAGATGTACTTAAAGAGTAAGAAGTCATTTTGCGCATATGTTGAGGTCCTGTAAAGCTCCAAATGAATTGAATTTTGAATTTTGTTTAATAGAAACGACTAAATCAAGTTGTTTTTATTTGTATATTTTTGTTTGCCCAAATTATGAACGTGTTAAAAATATACCCTCAGCCTTTTCAGCAGGGCTCAAACAATCTTAGTTGCTGTTGGATTATTTCAGATAAAATAATATTTCCCTTGAGAATATAAGATTTCACACCCTTCATCAGAAAATGACATAGTGCAACTTTAAAATGTTTGATCTAGATTTCAGTCGTTATAGCTGCTGTTTAAGGCAGAACAATCATCTTTTTCAATCATCATTTTGTGAAGCAGACTTCATTAGAACTTTAAATGAGTTCTGCGTTTACCTTCAGAAACTCTCGAGGGATGGAAAAAATAAGATGCTAATGACTGAACTTAATGTTTATTTAAATTGTACTAAAACTATTGGGATTGGGATTTTTTACAGTAGTGACACAGCAGATTAATATTGGATTGTTCCACAGATTTTTTAGATTGTTACTCATGTAGTTTGGCCTTTGGGCCTGGGACATGGTTTGATTTACTATTTAAAAAACTTGCATTATGTGTGAATCATATTTTGTGCTAATTCTCATCTTTTGCATTTACAGCACGATGGAGACGTCGAGGCGACAGTCACTGCAACATCTACAGACGTCAGAATCATTCTGAAAGGAGAAGTCATCATGACTCATTTCCAATCACAGGTTAAAGGTTCGTCAGGCTCTTTGGATTGATCTGAGGTTTCCTAGAAAGTAAAATGCACATGTGAGTTTATCCAAAAAGAGCTTCTGGGACTGGATGGAAAAAAAATGAGACAAAAGTGACAAACTCAGCATCTTGCTGCACAGCAAATAGTTCATTCATCTGCTTCATACAGTTTGACACATTTTACAGTTTTGTAGTTTAACTCTGTTGTTTGTTCAAAGTTACAGTGGACAAAATGTGACTCTTATTTGTTTTGTTTTAATGGTTTGTAAACCTCCTGCTCCCATTATCTTTGTTGTGGCAGGGAACAAACAGTGGAACTAGCGGCAATGAGCCTGACATTTGGATTTTATTGTAAATAACAATACGTATTAAAACTGAATAAATTTAAAATCACACAGGCCAGTAAACGGTCACTACAGTTTAGAGCTTCCACCTTTTTATAAAACTATAAATGATGCAAAGACAAGTTTTGAAAAGCATTTGTGATTGTTTTTTATTAGCACAACTCGCTCTGTCGCTTATTTAATATTCATTAAAAATGGAGTCGGCATCACACAATCTGAGTAAAGATTTTAAATCATTATGAGATGATGGTTAAAACTTTCCCAAATAAAATGATTGACCAAGTACATTTAGTTTTGTGAATGTCAGGCTTGACTCACTTCTCGTCCATTTATATCCACAAATTCACTTTCGTCAATGTAGAGCTTTGTCAACCCTGTGAAATGCTCGATTTTTGATCATATTTAAATGACAATCCACAAAAATATCCAGACTTTATCAAACTGATAGTTTATGAAATTTGCTTCATTTGTTTTAATGCAAATTCACACTTTTTTTTTTTTTTAACAGGCCTCTAAGACTCAGAGCTTTTATTTTATACGTTGTACAGAGTCAATTTTGTGCTTTCACTGTTAATAAAAAACAAAAATATCAATGTGTTATGTATTTATTAAGAGTATAGGACGACAGTAATGAGGGTTAAATGTATAAAGAACTTGTTTTGTTTTCAATTTTCTGAATTAACATTGAATATTAAGGTAACATCATTTTCATCTTGAACCGATTCTTTCTTAGACTGAGAATCAGAATCAGACCAATGTAATAAACATTATGAACAACAAAGACTTTTTAGATGTAAATGGATTATGATATAAATTATAAGTTGAACCAATGAACCTCATTAATCCAGTAAATGTACGCTGGACGTTGTACTTTATTCTCGTTGTACTATGACTTTATTCTCGTAAAATTACAACTTTAATGTCGAAATGCTACGACTTTATTCTCGTTGAGCCCATAGAATTTTTTTTTTTTTTAAGTGGCAGTTATACGCCGTCGTACCGTCGTGGAGAAGAAAAATGGACATTTTTTAAATTTCAATTAAATGGAGAAGAAAAATTGAAAAATATTCTGTAGGACGTTATAAATATGGTGTAATTTATCGGTTTAATCATAAGTATTGTGCAGTTTAGAGGTTAGGACTCTCCTTCTGCACGTGTCACATCTGCTGCACGTGTCCAGACACGCAGGGTTTTTTTTTTGTTTGTTTTTTTACAAAATCTGAAATATAATGGAGTCTGCTGTTTTACTGAAAAAGGCCGTGTAAGTCTAACCTGACATGCACTTTAAAGGTTGGAGAGGTTGGTCGAGCTTGTAAAGTACAGCACAGATGTAGTTATTGCTAATCTTTCTACACACACACTTTATGCACATTCACAATAACTTTATAACGACTAAGGCTTAAAGAAACAGGAGGTTAAAAAGAAATTGACTCCAGAACTAGTCTCACTGTCAAATCTTAAAAAAACATAACAATTTGGTAATTTTAAGACATTTGTTTTTTTGGAGTCTAAAAATTACACTTATTTTTCAGTTTTTGCACTTGCCTTGATTTTATCCATGTTTTTTTTATTTTATTTTGTGCTTGTTTTAACCCACTGGACAGTCTCAAGTGTGTACTGACTTCAACTTTCAAAAAGAGTTGTCATCAGATACTAACCAAGACTGAAACTTGAGCAAGTTTCAAAACAGAAATGAGCCTTTCGTGAACAGCCTCAAGAATAATCTTGAGCTGTATCAGAACAAGTATAAGACTGAGGGATTACTCAGACATAAGGTCACACAGTAATATAACAGAAAATACTATTATTTAATGGTGAAAATGAGTAAAGAAATAATTTTTATTGCTACTACTATTAATTTTAGTACTGTGACAACACTGCTCTCAAATCATTTACTGTAAACTAAAATAAAAGGTGAGATATGGGCCTTTAATCATTCACTTTACCTCAGTTCTTCACTGCCAGCCTTTTGTAACTGAATTATTCATGTTGTACTTAAGCTGTTTTATGTGTGGAACTTTAAATCAAACTGTAAATTGATGGCTCTTTTTCGCTTTTTAGGACTTCTCTTGTGCAGTACTTAACTTTGTCTTTCACTACATCCACATTTCAACAGAATGTCACTTGATCTCAAATATTTAACCTCGCCGTCTGATACATAAGAGTCTGACTGACTATAATTGATGTGAAAATCAAAGTTATATGTTTAGATTCTCCATTAAAAAGCTAAAGGTTTTCACATTACATGGACATTCCATCACTTAAAACCGTGACTACCACGTGTATTCTTTTGTCATGTCCTGTTAAATGTCCTAAAGGTTCTGAATTTGATATATTTTAGTTTTTGGAGATTGTAAACTTTTATTACACTATGAATGTAGGCTATTTCATCAATTTGATATGTTTGCTGACAATAAAAAAAAACTAAACAAATAAACACAGAAATCATGTTTTAATTGTACATTTGTAAAGCACTTACAGGCCTGTCAAAGCCTCTCAAAGCACCACACGGGTCTATTCACTCACTCCACACTCCATGATGGGAAGATACAGTTGCTCTGGGGTAAACTGACAGAAGTGAAGCTGCCAATCTGCCCCATCTGCACCATCTGCCCCTCCACCCACCACTGACCCACACAAACCACATCCACAGGGGGAATGTGGGTGAAGTGTCTCACCTGCAGGACCGGTCCAGCCTATGGGCCGACTGAGCAGCTGCTGAGGGCCCCGAGGCCACCAGAATATACATTTATATTGAAAATAATATATCAAGTTTTTTTGGACACTTGTGTATTTACCTCTGCTGCTGCTACATGTGTTTTTGAGTCGGGCAGAGGTGAGGGCAGCTCTGTGTTTACACCGGTGCAAGGACCTTTAATGTAAATTTAAGCCCATTGTCGCCAAAGATATTAATAATGCAGCTCCACCTACGTTAAAAAAATGTACTACCCTTTGTTCCGAACAAACTCCCCGACCCACCCGTTCCTCCGTGAACCGAAATTGCGTCGTTCCAAAAAGATCCCCGGCCTTTGCTCAGTCGGCTTTTTCTTTTCAAACCATGAGGCCGTGGAATCAGCTCCAGACTCTGAAATTGTCTGTGGATTTGAATAGTTTTACCAGAAATTTGAAAAAGTACATTTTAAATAATCAAATGTGTCACATCAGTCGAGTTAATTGGTGCAGCTCTGTCCTCACTGTATAAACCTGCACAGAATGATTTTTATATTAGTCTGGACTGAACAGACTGAACTGGACATGGGACATTTTTATTGTATTTAACTGTTGTTGTTTATGACAAACTGGTAGGTCGATATTGTAATTGTCAATTGAAATGTGTTTTTAATGTGTGTTCACCTGATCCAGGGACTGCAGATAGAAAGGAGCAGGAGCTAAATCTGGTACAAATCATCTTTTCTTTGTAAGATTAATGAATTTGTACATGGTCCCTGACAAATAAAGAAGAAAGAAATGTGTTCTGTTCTTGTGACTGTGGTAGTTGTGACATTCTGGATGTTTTCAGTCTGATGTTGGTCAGATAAACACAAATACAACTGGTCAAAGTGATGAGAGCAGAGTCAGAATGTGTCAAATGTGAATCACCAACAGCTGAGCCAGGAGGGGTCCGCTGTCGGGGCCCCAGAGACAAATTCAGCTTAGGGCCCCCTGAAAGCTGTTGAGCTGGAATGGATCCTCTGACTTTTTGGTGGGGGGGTCACTGCTTAAGCCACTGAGCCACTGTCGCCTCAGGTTTTGATGTAGTTGTAGTTTTCTATTCTAAATTTTAACCAGAAAATATTAGTTTTTAAATCTTAGGTCCAGTAATAGACCAGGACTAAGAGAACTAACTGAGAACTTTGGAGCCAGGTTTAAAATCAGAGGCGATTATCGTCCCAGGTCAAATATTTTGCTCTTGATGGTTTTGTCTTTCTCTAAAAAAAAATGTCATTCCTTTCATTAGTTTGCTGTATAAACTGTACATTATTAACTGATTATATGACAGTGATTTTCTTTGCAATGACACCAGCCACACAAAAACCCAGCAGTATTGTTAAACTTTTATTTTTATGTACAGTTTAATATAAAAAAAAGCCTTTCTCTTTATTGTCTTTTCAGTGAAGAATATGGAAACTTGCGCATGTTGCAAAAAGGGTGTCTTGTCTTGTCTGACACGAAATTCCCGGTTGGCGTTTCAGAATCATAGCAATCCGGGAGAAAACGTGTCATACGAGACAGGGCCCCGACCCAAACCTGCTGCACGTCGACACGGTTCAGGAAGAAACAAAAGCGCAAGAGAAATAAAGTGGAACAAGCGACTGTCATTAAACTGCACTGAACAAACCGAAACTCCCCACGAAGGACACTATAGCTCAGCCTAAATGTTTCACAGCGCGGCATTAAACTCATCCATCTTTCATCCAGGTTAAAGCTGAGTTTAATGTTTTACTGTGGGACATTTCAGCCAAAGCTCAAACACGTCCATGGAGACAAACACAATCCCTTCACCAGAAAAGTTACATAGTGCACCTTTAACAAATATTCAGAGCTGCTATTCCTGCCAGTGGGGGAAAAATAATTCATCATAGTGGTGATTTATTTTCAGAAAATTTAAAGAAATGTGTACAGTCATGACCAAAATACTCACGAAATACTATAAGGTATATGTGGTCTGACAGGAAGTGACAACAGAGTGACTGAAGACTGCTTGTGTGGCCTATTTATATAACATAATATTTAAAAAAAATATATTTCTAAATAAAAACAATTAATCTAGTAATAATAAATAAAATAAAATAAAATAAAATAAAATAAAATAAAATAAAATAAAATAAAATAAAATAAAATAAAATAAAATAAAATAAAATAAAATAAAATAAAATAAAATAAAATAAAATAAAAAATAAAAAATAAAAATAAAATAAAATAATAAATACATACATAAATAAATAAATAAACAAAAATAAGGGTTTACCAGTGACATAATGTAAATCATAATTTAAAAACTGTAATTGTGTAACTGTAAAAATGTATCAGTTTTTGATCGGTAAACATTGGTCTAACAGGTATCCACACTCCAAACTCCGCCCCTGCAGCCAGGTGTGTGTAATCAGGTCAGTGCTGTGTGATGTCACCAGCTACTTCAAATAGCATTGGCGACTGGAGGCAGCACGCACTTAGATTTAGATGTTTTTGACCAGAAAGCTGCGAATACAGTTTAGCAGCAAAAAAAGTTGATTTAGTTTTTAGTTCCAAGTCACTTTGTTTTTCACCTCCAGCCCAAACAAATTATTCACGATCTGAATTCAAAATATGTACATCTTTAAATAAAAAATTAGAATATCGTGATGTTAAATAATCTAGTTTTAAATCCATACTTTCTCTCTTGACGGGTTCGGCGTGTTTGGGCTCCTCTTCTTCTCCCTCATGATGCGCCGTCTTGGCTGTGGCCTCAGGTGGAGCAATGCATTGTGGGATGTAAACGGAGCTCATAACCAGCCGATGTCTTTCACAGCTGCATTATGGGTTCCGTTAGGATCCCACTCACTAGAAAATGCCTCCACGAAACAGGGACGATACGGCACAGACTCGAGGACAAACTGCAAGACACAAAGAAAGACACGAGGTAGAAAGTAACACAATAAAAGACCTGCACAATCCAGGAGTCTAACCCACAACTCTCACCTAGAAAGGCTGTGTTCTGAACCTTTAACCTCTTAACTTTTGACCATAAAAGGGCATGTTTCCTGTCTGTCACCTTTATTTTTGTCATATAAGCAGTGATGCACAGCTAAGGACTCAGAACAGGTTTATCCGGGTTCGAACAGTTGTGGAGTTGTGATGATATAACTGCTAAACGACAAAATTATGCATTCAATCTATACTTGACTATGACTACTGGAGCCACAGCTGCCCTTTGGTAGATGGTGGACGGGAGGCTGCCGATCGACACCACTATGACCACCACCAACGCCCACGCACTCTGTGTCCATAAGGGGGCAGGATTGTTGAGGTGTCTTGCCCAAAAACACAGCAGCTGTACCTTAAAATCCAAATTATTTAATATTCTACCATCTGTAAGTTTGATTTTTTTGTCAGCAGCAGGTAGCAGATGGTGCTTTCTGTGCTTTCTGGTTTACGTCTGTCAGACCAAAGCTTGGACACTATCCGACAGCAGTAATGTAGACACCATCTAGTGGTGTTATGTGAGAATACAGAAGGGTCAGGTCAGCGAATTTAATTACAAACGGCAGCTTTAAGAGTTAACATTGACGTATATCATCAGTTTTTATTCTGATTCAGTATTCTTTTCTCTGTCAAAATCTGCATAAGTATTTGAGTTTTTACTTGAGTTACAAATAGTGTTGTCACGATACTAAAATTTCAAACTCGATACTCAGGAATAGACTCGATACCGATTCTGATACCACAATGATAATAAAAACACATTTTCTTTAGACTAAAGAATGTGATTTTCTTGTATTCCCATCCATCCATCAGCAGTCTAAGCAGGGACTCCCAGACTTCCCTCACCCCAGACACGTCCTCCAGCTCCTCCGGTGGGACCCCAAGGTGTTCCCAGATCAGACAAGAGACATAGTTCCTCCAGTGTGTCCTGGGACTTCCCCGGGGCCTCCTCCTTCCTGCCCATGTGTCTTATATCAGTGTAATCCCTCAGTTGTCCACTAGGTTGGACATAAATACTGGTCTATGTGTCTTATACTTGTTCTGATCCAGCTCAAAATTCAGGGAAGCTTCATTTTTGTCCAATTAATGTGACTTTTTTAGTATCAGTTGGTATGTGATTTTGTTTCTCTGCTGGTGACAGGTTTACAGACGTGCTAATATAAACACACACATGCAAATATCCAGGTGAGACGACACGCCAGGAGGTGTTACTGTACCAGTTGTTCATTCCAGAGTCTTATCGCTGTTCTGATGTGGCCACAGATACTCGCTGTCTCCTCTGTCACATACTTCTCTATTCTCTAAAATGTCATTTCCTGGAACAATAAAGTATATCTGAATAACTGATTTTACATGTCTACTGTCCTCTGTGTGTAATTATATTTATAAACCTGTTCAGACCAGGTGAAAATCTTGTTAATCCTGGTTTTAGTTCAGTTAGTTCTGTTTGATTTGACTCTAAAACCTTGCATGATTTAATCCTAGTTCTTTGCTTTAGCCCTACAATAGTGCAGTGTTGTGTAGTAGTAGAATAAGCTTATAAATTAACACTAGTCATAGCCATTGTGTGTAAAATGTTCATTAACCGAGCCACAATGATCAGAAAACAGAATTTTAAAACAAATGTGTATAGCCTTCACCTCTTCATTTGTTGTTGCAGTGTTTTGCTTTCATTTTAACTCATGGGTTTTGATTTTTTTATGATCAATTTCAAGCAGTAGTGTAATTAAATGAAATTAAACTGTAAAAATATTCTTCTTTTCAGCAACCTGTGCAATTCATTTGTACAAAACATATCTTGGAATCAGTTTAGTCCAAATTCCATTGAACATAAGGAAAACAAAGCTCTGCACATAGTATAAGACCAAAATATCCAATTAGATGTTGACAGATTTAATTGAATTGAGAAAAGAGTTACCTGGTGCTGGGTCTGGGTAAAGTCCTGGTTAAAGGCGAGTGTGGCTCCTGGACGGTCTCAGTCCTGGCTCTTGTCCTGGAATACCCTGGACTCACTTCCTTATATACACGCTCTTCTTTTGTTTCACTTTCTCTTCACTTATGACTCCTCCTCTTCCCTGTCATTCATTCATTCACAAACTGTGCAGACACAATCCTGCTTAAAATTGAAATATTTGTTTTATTTGGTGAAAAAATCCGAATTGTACGTGTTTTTATGCGACATTTGTGTCCAGTTAGAGACGTTGTGATGTGACTATGTGACATAAACAATACAATTTTCAATAGTTTAAAGGGTTAGTTTAATTAATAATGTCAGTATTTCATTGTCAAACAAGTCAAAGCTGTATTGATTCATGCATGTGTGAGTCATCCTGCATTTAAGTCACAACAAAGAAAATGCGTTTTTATTATTTTTGGTAAAAATCTTTAGATCTATATTGTGGTGTACAAAACCATAAAGTAAATTGATGATCTGCAAATGTTTTTTTTTGTTTTTTTACTTAATACCTGAAACACAAATATCTTCTTTAAATTAAGTCATCGTCTAATCAAAACCTTTTATCTTTAGACAATAGAATGTGATTTTCTTTTATTCCCTTGTGTCTTATTTGTGTGTAATCCCCAGTGTCCACTAGGTTCATAGTGTCCATGGGTGTAAATACTAGGCTATGTGTTTTATACTTGTAAAATGATGATCTGCAAATGTTTATTTATTTTACTTAATGCCTGAAACATAAATGTCTTCTTTAAATTAAGTCATTGTTTCGATCTGGCAATGAAAATGATGCAGTAAACCCGGATTCAAAACAAGAATCTTCAATTCATAGAAATGTACCACAAAATAACTTGTAATTAAAGACACAAAGGTGCTCTAATCAGTCATATTTAAGTATTTTAGGGCCCAGTATCTGTACAAATATGCAACAGTACAGCCTTTTCCTCCTGTGACCTCTGTTTTACCTGGAGTAACATTAGTGACCCCAACATCCTTCTGTCTGACAAGCTCCAGTCTTATAAAAGATGCTACAGAACATATATAACAAAATACTTTATAGGAGCAATTAAGATCACATCCCTTCATAAAATTCACACAATCAGGTTTGAGTCTCTTTTCTAAGAATCCTTGGGGACCCCGAGAAACTTTGGGGGCCCAGATTTGGGTGCGGCCGCAGGTTGGGAGCCTTAAGACCTTGCAGTGGAGTTATACAAGAAACAGTACAGGATAAATAATATTAATTTGAAACAGCTGCATGGACATAATTCCAGTGAGTGGTTCTTTCCCGTGTGAACTCCCCTAAAAGTCGTTAACGTTGGTGTAAAGTGACAGTGCAGTAATGAGCAGATCATTGTGGTGACGACCGCAGCAGGTGAGGCAAACGGAGCAGAACCAACCACAGTTTTAACTCAAGACCTGGTCACTGCTGGAAAGTCCGGAAAAATCCAACTTTAATGCACAAAAGGGAAGAAACGAGATAAACTGTCTCATGAACACACACACGGACAGGTGAAGTGTCTCTAAATGTCCACAAATGAGAAACAATTGGGAAAAAACTCACCCACCAAAAAACTAATATATGAACCACACTAGAACTTAACCTTTTATGACCTAAACGAGCGCCGGAGCTCCCATTTTCTTCCGTTTTCAGCAATTTGCAGAAAAGGGACCAATAAAAACAGATCAGTGATTATTTGTGCACATAAAAGTGGACAGAATGATCCTTAAAAAGAACCTGTTCATGACCTAAAAATGTAAAAATCTGCACACAAAAACAACAGGTAACAATGGAATTTTATAATGACTGTATAATATATGAATGTGAAAACTTCTCTTTTGGACATTTGATAAATCTCTAACATGTTGATCAAATGACAAATGTGTGTTTTTGCAAATTAAAATGAAATTATATTTTTCTTTGTTTTATTCATAGAACATGTCAACGTTTGGGAAAAATATGTAAAATATATAAAAACTGTTTGGCCATTTTAGTCATTTTAAATATCGAATATGGCCAGTAAAATACTGATGGAGTTTGAAGTTTATCTGAATTGTATGACATAACTAAAATGATACTACAGCAAGTAAAAATACACTGCCCGGCCAAAAAATAATAAAAAAAGCGTCACCACCTGGATTTAACTAAGCAAATAGGTCCGAGCCTGTAGGTACGAGTCAAAGCTAAAGGTGGAACAACCAAATATTAAAGTGTGTGAGCTTTTTTTTGGACAGGCAGTGTATAACTTGTTCTATGGCAGGTCACAAAAAAGCTGACAGAAGGGAGAGTTTATGGAAAAACACAATCTTTATTACTTGGACATACATATGATAGACACCACACAGTACAGCAGAGGCCTGTGACACACGGAGCCCTGGATCAGACGTTTACACGGGTGGATGCATAGATGGGGCTGGTGGAAGACTCAAGTTCAGTTCAGTAGTTTGCGGTGGACTTTTTGCATATTGTTCGGGTTTGGACAGAAATGGCGTTTCAAAAAAGGCGTTTCTCGTAACTGAAAGAAGAGAGAAGAATTGTTAATGCAAAATATTTACAGAAACTGGATATTTTTAATAGATGTTAGAGAAAGTTCAGTGTGATTTCTTTCTGTAGATGCAATACCTGATATTTGTAATGCTGATATGCTAATTTACAAATATATAGCAAGCCCAGCATAATTTAAATTGTAAGAAAGTTCACAAATTAACCGCTTGCTAAAAACAACTATAAAACATGATTATATGTGAAAATGATATACGTGAACAATCCTAAAAAGACAGTTATAGACTTCACACCAACATATTGGCCACAGCTAAATAGATCTAAATGTGAGTCTTGTCTAAATCCTTTCGAGTTGAGTGTGGGAATTCAATTTAGTCACGATAAAAATTGTTGAGTTTGCATAATGCCAACCTCCGCACTAACCCACACCAATAAGAGGAGTCATTCAATGCACCACAAAAGATACGACTGATGTGAGAACGGCGCAGATTAAAATTTCCTGGTGAGGGAAGTTACACTGACGTCCAGACTGTGGTAAGAACTGAAACTGCAAAGACGAGACAGGCTGGTACAGACGACTATGGCATTTTAATGTCAATGTGGTCCACCCCACCTCGTATGTCCTCTTTATTTAGACAATAGAAAGTGAGTTTCAACATTAAATGGTAGTACTTTCTTTTATATTACCATGCGGCCTTATATCGGTGTAATCCCTCATTCGTCCACTAGGTTCCATGGGCGTGTACTAGTCTATGTGTCTTATATTTGTGAAACATGCAGCTTAACATCATTCTAAAGGTATTCAGGACAGGTTCATCTCAGTATCTAACTTTGATACTAGTTTTGATACTGATTAGTATTTGATTTTCAAAACTTTTGACAACCCTAGTATCTACTTATTTTTATTTACAGTGGACCTCGCTATATCGTGGTTCACCTTTTGTGGTCTCGCGGTTTCGTGGATTTTTTGTGTGCAATATTTCGCATGTTGTTGTTTTTTCACATCGTATAAACGTGCATTGTGTTCTGCGTCCTGATTGGTTGAGGGACTGTAGACCATTGTCCATCAGTCTCCTCTGTGTCTCCTGTACAGTACAGAATGTGTCAGACAAATTTACATAAATGTTGGATCACAGTGTGACTCTAAAGTGCTGTATGTTTGCAAGTTTTCTCCCCGACAAAACCCCCCACAATGTTGATGAAACGTTCTGCACCGACAAAGTTCATAAACGCTTTGGACTTAAAAGTGTTTCTGTGCATGGAGAGGCGCCTCTGTGGATACCGCTGTAGCAGAGGCACGAGAACAACACATTTAAAGAGATCATCGAGGAAGAGGGAGATAATATACGAAGGTTTGAACTTTGAGAGTGTTTAAACAAGAGAGAAATGTGAGAAAATGTTAATGCCTGTGTGAGAAAAGTGCATAAAGTGTGTGGTGAGGGGTTTTACAGCTGCAAAACATACAGAATAATTGTAAAAAATAAAGCTGACTACTTCACAGATTTTGCCTGTTGCGGGTTAAACGAGGGACCACTGTATAGGCAAAAATAAACAGACAAATGGATAATTCACTTCCCAAATAAATCATTCAATTTTAGATAATAAACCATTATAAATGTGAATATCCCAATAAAGTTAAAAAGAAAGAGGCTGAACCTGTGCAAGCTGTGGACTCCTCCCTCGACTTGTGCTGATGTGGTCCTCTTCTCAAACTTCAGGTCTCCAGAATACATCATGGAGCTGTATTCAAGGGGAATACACAGAGTTAATATTACACCAGTATTTTCACATCATGACTCTGAAGGAATGAAATATAAATTTAGGGTTGTAGCTTGTGGGGATGTGACTTGATCAATTTCACTATTATCATTATCATCACAAAGATAAATGAAGTATAAAACAGGAAACACTGAGGTAGATTGACGGCTGGAGAAAAAGTACACAAAAGTTATAGGTTTCACAAACCAGCCCATCTGCGACCTATTCAGAAATTATGCAAGGCGGTGAAGTGTCTTGCCCAAGGACGCAGCAAGGTGAGAATTAGTGAAGTAACACTTAAGCCACTGTGTCACTGCCAACTCTAGACTGTGATCCAAAAGAAACTGAAACAGGTTTGTGTGTAAAAAGTGAGGCCACTGCTGACTTGGGCTTTTCTACAGAGGAAGTGCACAGTGAAATTATTTTGATGCTGTGTTTCCACTACAAGATTAAGTAACAATATTTTGCTGAATAAATTATTTCCATCATCGCTTTTGTAATCATAAATACTAAATGTAGATACACTGCCCGGCCAAAAAAGATTTCGCCACCTGGATTTAACTAAGCAAATAGGTCCGAGCCTGTAGGTACGAGTCAGGTCTAGGTTCAGCAACAGTCTGTGGTCAAAGACTGAGGTCAGCTGACACCTGAATATACTGAATGATCAGGTTATTCCATCAATGGATTTTCTTTTATTCCAAGATGATAATGGCAGGATTCATGGGGCTCAAATAGTGACAGAGGTTCAGGAGCATGAGACTCATTTTCACACATGGAGCCTCCACAGAGTCCAGACCTTAACCCCACTGAGAATCTTTGACGCTGCACAAAGCTTCTCCAGCACATCCCAGACTCGACCATCATCAATGCAACATCTTGGTGAAATATTAATGCAACACTGGATGGAAATAAATCTTGTGACAGAATCTTGTTGCAGAAGTGAAATCGAAACAATGCCACAACGAATCAAAGCTAAAGGCGGAACAACCAAATATTAGAGAGTGTGACGTTTTTTGTTGGCGGTGACTTTTTTTTGACCAGGCAGTGTATTTAGCGATAAAACCACCTGTAATTGAACACATTAAAGCTACATTAATGCCATACTGTGGAACAAACCAGACAAGCCTAGCTCAAGATCTGTGTAAGGGTCCCACAGTGCACCTGACATCTTGTCCCAGCGGCACTTAAGGAGGACAAATTACCCAAAGGGACGTCTAGCTCAAAGTCCACTTACAAAACTTGAATTTCTTTTCTGGTGGCAACGTTTTTTGGCCAGGCAGTGTATTTTTGTCGACCAAAAGCACTGATATTATCGTCAAATAATAAAAACGAAAGAAAAATGAATAAAAGGAACTAGTGGAGACTAAATCAAAGTTCCCCTTTTCAATCCTAGAGTGCAAAACCGGACCAAATATAAACTCGATGTCCAAGAAACACGCCTGTTGAAAAGGTTCTTACCGTAGCTGTGTTAGACTCTTGGCTCCGATGTCCTGACAGGAGTGTTGGATTCCAGCAAGGAGATACGGAATAAACTTATGGATGGATCCTTTGTCCTGCACGGCCCCAGAGACGCCCTGGGCCACTTTGATCTTATCGCTCTCACTGCAAAGACAAGACAAAAACATCATTACATCTGTTTTTGTAACATTACTTGACAATGTAATGCAATATGTAAGGCTGCGGACACTTAAGTTGTCATTGAATTTATGGGATTTGTAGTTTTGTAGTGTTATTGTGGTAGCAGCCGTAGTAATTGCAGTAATTGTAGTAGTACCTGAAATATCTGGTCTGAGATCCTAAGTTCTTGTCCATTGCGTCGAGCGAGCCCATGCCTCTGTATTTCTTGAGTCTGATTCCGTCGGAGAAGAAATATTCTCCTGGAGCTTCACTGGTGGCAGCGAGGAGGGACCCCATCATCACTGAGACAGAAATGAAGTGGTACAATTTAATTACATGTATTGTTTTAATAATGAGTGGAGGTTTGCTTGATTTGATAATAGGTTTTAGTATTTGAATTACTGTATGTGATAATTTCAGGAAGACGGCTCTATGGGAGATTTACCATTTTTGAAAGAAAAAGTCCAAGTAACAACAATGGCATCACTTTTTTAAGCGATTGTGAAAGAAAGTATTAAAAGATGAAGATTTAGTTAACAGAAGATGTCAAACTTTGTGCCAGGTTTTTGTCGCTCGTGGATCCAATAATTACAGAGACATTAACCATAAACCAGGTAAAAAAACAGCATTTTAAAGGTTATATATTGATTCTTGTGAGCTTTGTTTGTTACCTCATCAAAAACAGACCTGGAGTTGTGTTTTGTTTCATTCACACATGTTTGAGTAACTCTTTATTATTGGTCTGTCTACATCTCCAAAGTTTAAAATGCTCTATTCCACCTTGTGATGTCATTCAGTGGTTGTTTTCAAGTTAACCGCTACCTGACATCACAAGGTGGAAAAGAGTGTTTTCTCAGGGTAAATAAAGCACAAGGAAACAACATTATAACATAGATCAGAAAATACCACAATAAAGACCAGGGGTGACAAACTTTGTATGTATAAATGTATGTATATATGACATTAGAGATTTGGCCTGTAACATGTAGCAAAGCGTGAATGTGCCAGACTCATTGCACAAATTGTTTTCCAAATGCATGAATTAAATCTGTAAACTGGCTGCCAACCTGAGCCGTAGCTGCCCGTTCCTGAGTTCCTGCTTACTAGCGTAGTTACTGTGCTTCGTCGCAAAGTTACGGCTGACGTTTTCCTCTTTGAAAACTCCGACCTTTTCTTGGCATATTAAACACACAGCCTTTGATCAGACTTCAGTGAAAAAATATTTAGTTGTCCACTCTGTATTAAACACTCAGGACTCACTATCCTCTTTTCTTGGATAAGCTCATTTTTGTAGAGGGGCTGATAAGAGAATAAGAGTGAACAAAGTTGATGTAGCTGAAGTGCGCCATCTTTTGGGGAAATGTTGGCATTACAGGGGAAAGGTAAATTGGACTCTTACCCATTTTAATTTAATTTGATCACGTTTAGTCAGATTAATAAGCCCAACAGGCCGTAGTTTGCCCACCCCTGACACAAACTAATCCCGGCTAAACCAGCTTAATAATACAATATTGGCTGAAGTGTTACCAGTGGATGCTCCCAGGGCCAGTGCTTTGGCGATGTGCCCTACAGTCTGAATGCCTCCGTCAGCGATCACCGGGACCCCAAACCTGCGAGCGTATTCTGACACCTTATAGACCGCAGTGGCCTGGGGACGACCACATGCCAGCACTAAAAAGAGAGACGAGAGGTTAACTGCAGAGGTCAGAAAGACGCAGGATTCTTAAGAAAGATCAGTGAAGGAGTTTATTTGGACATAGCAAATACAAACCGGGTGCATTCTCTCAAGTGTTATAGTAAAACATTTGAAACACCTGTCAATAGACTTTTGGGTCGGTTCAAACAGTATAAAAAAACAAAAAACAAAAAATTAAGTGCACAATATTGATAATCTATATTTCATACGGCATCATCATGTGTGCAACTCTGATTTGAACCACAGTTTCAAACGCCTGCAGATTTAAGTCACTGGGAAAAGTCCTAAGCAAAATTCAGTTCATTCTTCAAACGGATAATATTTGGAGTAGTTTTTTTGTTGAATTCATGTCAGATTTGGTAACGAAGATGAATGTACTTTATTGCATTTGTCCTAATTGCTCCTCCTCCTCCACAAAGTCCACACACCTTCATCAAACTCGTCCTATTGATTTCAGTACAACTCATTTTTGCGTCACAATAGCTGGGCCGTTCTCAAATCAATTAGACAAGCTCCTTTTCCCAATGTTGCCAATAGAGGGCAGCAAACAATTCACCAAATCATTGTCAACATTTAAATTTTTATACAAAAAATAAAATGTGAAATCGAAATGCAAATGTTACGCCTAAAAGTTTGAAAAAAAGAGGGATTTTTTGTCACTTTGTACGGTAAAACATTATAATATACAGTCATACAGTAGAATGTATTACCGTATCATAGTTATATAGTGAGTTTATATTGCCGTTCACAAACTAAAATATATTAAGTGCTCCCAGTTAGTTACCAATTCCTATTTCTTCTAATTCTCAGCAGTTTTATTTTAAAGGACAGTGGGGTTTGGTCATAGCTCGGGTCAGTGAGACTAGGGGGATGATCTGACATTAGTTTAAATACAGAACAGGCACAACCCCAAAACCTCCAAGTCCTTACACACCAGAGGGAAAACTACTATTTTACAAAGTGGATTCACCATAATGTTTCTAATTATTGAATTTCTGCAGGTTTTTATTGTATTCTTTATTTAGAAACACCATTTTTGGGTCAGTTTACACAACTTATGGATTATATTATACAGGGAAACCAAGCACATTTACTGTGACTGTGGGTCTGGTGTGCAAGGCCCTTGACACAACCACTACTGATGCAAAGCTGTTAACCAATCAGTGCAGCAGGCTATGAGGTGGGCGGGCACTCTCTGCAAGTACAGCCAGTAGGAGCCCAGCGCAGGCCGGAGTGGGCGGGACTTACTGGAGTATCCTGTAACAGTGGTTGGGGTTTTGGGGCTGTGGAGCTTTATGGCAGGAGGGACAGAGGGAGGAGCTAAGGACAGTAACATGGACGGGACACGGACAAAACACCACGAGAAGAATTTCAGTATGGACAAATGAAGAAAAGGAATGAAATGAATAAAAGACAGTGACAGACATTCAGACTAGAAACAAAAATCTCCCTCCAGTCGCCCCCTGCTGGTCTCAGTGCTTTTGTGTATGAACTATTTTGTTTAGTATACATATTCATTGGTTCCTTTCAGTTGTGACAAAATTAGACAGAACCGCAAAGCAATTGTGGTATTGGCGTATTGGACCATCCCTTTGTTGCCATTGGAATGTTTATAAATAATTACAGGGTGGCCCAAAAGTCACTGACAGTTTAAAAAAAAATCATAACTTTTTTTCCTAAATATTTTTCTTTTATTTTTTCAGAGTATTTAGAACTACTGGTACTTTGAGTGAAATTCACAAACCCAGCGGTGTTACCGTCGACATTTTAATACCAGAGATGCCCCAAGAGTAAATGAAAAACACTTATTATTCCTTTAATGGCAAAGACAGGGGGCAGTATGTGATCTCCACAGACCTGACTAGTCCCGATTTCTTCCTGAGGGTCTATCTTAAAGAAAAGGTGTTTGTGAATAAACCTCAGACAATAAACGACTTAAGACGTGATATCAGGATCAAATAAGAGCCATAAGCCGGAAATGCTTTAAATGTTCTGTAAAGTGTGTTGGATCAGGCTGTTCAGAGACAAACACAAAATTGTGGACACTTAAAAACATTATTTAAAAAATTAGGTCATTTTTACTTCCCCTAGTTTAAGTGGTGATAAGTTCAAGTTCAAGTGAACAATTATAACGGTATATATATTGCCAAAAACCTGGGAAGGTTCAGTTCATCTACTGCTAAAATTTGGTGAGTATAACTTAAGAATTATAGGAGCTACTGAAGATTTAAAAGTGTCAGTGACTTTTGGGCCACCCTGTATTGTCCTACAATTACTAATATGTATGCCACTGTAATATTAGACTCGTGTAGACTGTAACTGGGGTTCTTCTTGTGGTACTTGGGGTCCCCTGTCATTTTATTTTTTTTAATTTTTTTTTTTTACGGATAAGCTTTGTGCATGCTTTAGTAGAGCATTTAAGATTTTTTTGTTGTACTTTTAAATCAGATTCATAGTTCTGTTTTAATATCGCCTTGGTGGTACTTGGGAAGCATAAAATTAAGTACTGGTGGTACAGTGAGAGCAACTGTTTAAGTATAATACCATTTTGCCATCTGTCCCTGTAAAAAAGTAGATATGATGTACTTTTAGTTATGTTTTTCAGGAAGCATGACTTGGTAATTTGTTGAAGATGATCTAGAGGAAGAATTTACACAACTTTACCACTGAGTATTACTTATTACTTGTTGAGAGTGAGACTGACCTTCCTGTGTGATGCAGATGGAGCCGGAGCCCATCCCGACCCTGAGTGCGTCCGCTCCGGCATCAATCAGGTTCTTGGCCTGAGCCGCTGTCACCACTGCAGATAGATAAAAGATCATTATAAAGAAACAGAAACATAATCTGCCCCCTGGTGGTCCGATCGAGTACTGACCGTTTCCTCCGATCACCTGCAGGTCCGGGTACTTCTCCTTAATGTATTTGATCATGTTAATCTGGAAAATGGAGTTTCCTTGAGACGAGTCCTGGGGAGAGAAAAGCATATTAATATATCTATGTATTTATATCTATCTGGGAACGCCTTGGGGTCCCACAGGAGGAGCTGGAGGACGTGTCTGGGGTGAGGGAAGTCTGGGAGCCCCTGCTTAGACTGCTGCTCCAGCGACCCAGCCCCGGATAAGAGGAAGAAAAATGGATATATCTATTTAATCCGTTTGCCCAGAGACGGCAGATGGAAAGCAGCAGTAGCCAAATCTGGGACAAATCATCTTTTCTTTTGTAAGATTAATGAATTTGTGCATGGTCCCTGACAAATAAAGAATAAAAAAAAAGAAAAAAAAACCTATATACACATTAAACACACACAAAATGATAGGTGTGTGTTCTTGATGCTAGTGTGGAAAATGTTTTGTTTTTTTATGGTTAGTTATTATTTATTTACTATAGAAAGTCACTAAGCACAAATTTAAAGGATGAAGACTACTAGTTTTGCTCAAAGAAATTAAATATTATTATTGTTTGTTTTTTTTTATTATATATATACAATTACTTTTATTAGTTGTATGCATTTGGAGTGATGAACGCAGCACAGATACCAGACAGAAATACTGTTCAGGTTCTGGTAACATTTGTTATTAAACACATTTGAACAGTATCCAGCCAACGAATGTCTAAACCAGGGGTCCCCAACCTTTTTTGCACCACGGGCCGGAATAATGTAGCTTTTATTTTCACGGACCAACCTTCTACACGTGGCAGATAAATATGGCAAAAATAGGTGCATAAAAAAACACTTCACTATATCATTGAATCAGTGGGACCTGAGCTTGTTTCTTCTTTCCTTCTTGTTCACGTTTGTTTCTTTCAAAAAAGTCTAAAGTTTTATCTTTTAATCCAGGTCTTAGTCTCCATGAGCCAAAGCAGTTTTGAAGGTTTCATTGCCTCGTTCTCTTTCCCCTCATATTCCACAGAGCCGACTCGTGAGACTCACCTGTGAGACAAACCCAGATTTTAAGTCGTTCTCCTGGTGTCGTCTGTTAAATTGATCTTTCTTTTTCTTGGAGGTCGTGGCTCCTCTTCTGGCTCCTCAGTTTGGCCTTTTCTCCACAGACTTTTGTTTTTGGCTCATTTTCTCGAGCTCATGGCTCTACTTTTGGGCGACATGTCTGATGTTATACGTGATACGTCATCGTGGAGACAAGAGCAGATCAGCACAGATATAATAAACTCGACTTATATCAGATGGATTTATGTGAAGATTTCCTGTCAGGATTTTCATTTTATATCTACAGACGAGTTTATTAGTGAGTCATGAGGGACGGGCCGAAGTTACGTTGGAGAAGATGCGTCTCTGATAAATTATTTACTGTTTTTGTGTGGCCCGGGAGCAAATGCATAACAGACCTGTACCGGTCCCTGGTCTGGTGGTTGGGGACCACTGATCTAAAGTGAACATAGTTTCAACACATTCGCCCTCCTCTTACCAGGACCACCACATCCACGCCGCTCTGCACCAGCAGGTCCAGTCTGTACTTGTCGTCGTTGTGCGTCCCGATGGCTGCTCCACACAGCAGCTGCTTCCTGGAGTCTTTAGACGCCAAAGGGAAGTCTCTGTTCTTCTTCAGGTCTGTGCGGGCGATGATGGACACCAGGCTGCCCTCCTCATTCACTATAGGTAGTTTCCCTGGACAGAAAGACCACAAATATTATTCTTCCATGTCACATTTGTGGTTTCCTTTAGAAGAGCATTCAAATACATCACCTTTTTTACTCCTTTGAAGGATCCCGTTGGCCTCTTTTAGTGTGATTCCTGCTGGGGCCACCACCAGGTCCTCCCTCTTTGTCATCACCTGGATTTAACAATGTCATTAATGTTAAACTAAAAATGATACACAAAATAAATTTAACTTTAAAATCTTTTTCAAGTGGGTGGCTCCAATATATTGTAAATGACAGGTGTTGGAAGTAATTCAGGATAGAGCTTAATACAATTTTATCACTAAAGCAATCAAAATGTGTAGACTTTTTTATTTCCAACATTTACCTTCTATTGTGGTGTCAGTTTCAATAAAGACACACATTAAAATCCTAAAGTCATTATTATCAAATCACAATATTTCCACTAAACCCAGACAGTTGTTTATTTTTGTAGTTGGTTTGTTGATTCGGTCATTTGAATAGTCACAACGAAATATGAGAAATAAACAATTCATAACACTCTGGTTATTCTACAAACCAAAACAGTTTAGAATGAAGTTTAACACTTTTAACATTTTTATGCCTAACGGTTATTATATGTGTCAAAGCCATTATCTGCCTACATGGACACAAGTGTCTTTAAAACAGTCCAGTTCCTTTTTAAACCATAACTACACCTGTTCCACACCTCGTTCAGTGGCAGGTCATGGTCCTCCTCCTTCAGGAAGTCGATATCTCTGGAGGAGATGATTCCCACCAGTTTGCCTCCCATTTTCCCGTTGTCGGTGATGGGAATGCCGCAGAATCCATGACGAGCTTTGGCCTGGAACACGTCCCTCACACGTTCGTTTGGGCTCATCACCACAGGGTCGGTGATGAAGCCCTGCTCGTATCTCTGCGGGACAAGTACAAGGGGCACAGGGGCAAACATGAGGCTACACGGGATGCTACTCGCTATTTGTAAGCTACGGGTATGGCAAGGAATAGAAAGACAAAAAAGGTACAAAATTGTTCATTGTTAAAATAATAAAAACTATTTTAGGGAAAGCGTCACAGATCCTGTGTGATTAGAGCTGTACCTTAACTTTGCGAACTTCATTGGCCTGAAACTCTGGAGTGCAGTTGTGGTGGATGAAGCCAATTCCACCGGTCAGCTGTAGAAAACAATGTGGAAAGTAGTAAGAAGATAAGCTAAAGCTAAATATAGACATTTACAGCAGTAATTGGACTAAAAGCACAATAGAGAAGGAATGTCAGGGGAATGCAAACACCAGACAGAAAAGTGTCATTTAGACTGAATTAAACCCAGGACCTTCTTTCTGTGAGGTGAGTGTTAACCTCACTATTATTGTTATATAATGTTATAGTTCAATAAAGGATATATGAAGCAATCTATTTTGAGGCTTAATAATTATTGTGTGTAACCTTTTCTTTGCACTAGTGGGGATTGTTTTGGTAATATCATTTTTTTAAAGCTTTATTTAACCCGGAAAGTCCCATTGAGATTAAAAACCTCTTTTTCAAGGGAGTCCTGGCCAAGCGGCAGCAGCAAATAAAAAATACATTTGCATAATTACAAAAAGACAAGATAACAAGAAAAGAAACAGATTATAAAAAAACATTATAAAAAACGAATGTATGTTGTGGAGTCAGCCTCGATTTAAAAGCATTCAAGGAAATCAACTCTGTGAAGTTCCAGTCTTTCTGCAACATGTTCCATACATAAGGTGCAGAGTGGACAAAAGCCTTTTTACCCAGTTCAGTGCGAGCAAATGGAACAGAGAGCAACACAGGATCATGTGAACGAAGAAGAGAACGAGAATATAAGATCTGAGTTTCATTCTCCAACATGCTTATTTCCTGATGGTTCTAATATTGTGTTACTCCATCTTCCAGAGCCGACACCCTCCAGGTTCATACACCGGGCTGAGTCAGATCTCCAGAGTTTGCTGCCGTCAGGAGGAGGACACGTTACAGAGGGAGTGTTTGTTGTACTCACTGCCATAGCGATCGCCATGCTGGCCTCGGAGACCGTGTCCATGGGAGAAGACACGAAAGGAGTTTTCATCGTGATGCGTTTGGTCAGAGCTGATGTCAGGTCCTGAATAATACAAAACATAAGCAACATTTCGATATTAGTTCAAGAACCGATACAGCTAAACAGTCAAAAAGTGACTGGTAACATGAGGCCGTCGTTCACTGCTGTAATCTGCAGACACCATAACCTGAACCGTCCATAAAACACAGGTTCAAAAACAAACTATTTTCTAGGGATTGGCTGATATGGATTTTTAGCAGATACAGATTATCCAACATTTCATCTGCTGATATGATCAACAGCTGATATTTGCAAATACCTCTATTTAGTGTTTAAAAATCATAGTAAAGCTCATAAATTTATCTTAAGTTGAAGTAAAGATCAGAAATTTACTTGTCACTTTTGTAAAAATATTAACAAAAAGGTTTTTTTCTGAGATATAAATACATTTTTGTTACAGGTTTGTGTAAACATACGGCACTGAAGACAAAGTGGGACACATGGGCACACAGAGACTGGGGCAGCACAGAAAAAAGACAAATATCAGCAATTTTCCCCCTTTGATATTGACCGATGTGATATTTGAACTGATATTATGTATTGAAATGATTTGCATACACATTTTAAACAGAATCTTCTCTAAACAAAAAATACATTTCCCCACAGCACCAGATGGTGTGCCCGGTCAGTGGATTATGTAGTAGTTATGAGATCAATTCTCACCACTTGGTCTGCTGTGAAGTCGATGTACCCGGGAAGAATCAGGAAGTCACTGAAGACAGAGAGACACAAGTTCAGACGGCTGATCCATAACAACACAACAGTAGAATAGGAAACAAACACAGTAGTATTTCGTGGTAATAGGATACCACAGGAACACGGTACACAGAAAATTGTAATTGGTTCAGCATTTTGAAACATGATTTGCAACAACTTCTATTACATTTATATAAAGGAAGAGTTAAGTCTGACGTATGATCCATGTGTTGTAACTGTGTTACACCCAACAAGGCAATGTTTTGAAGCCCTGTATTCAGAGTATGTACCCCCGAGTCCACCCCTCCCTCATGTTCGGGGGATTTGAAGTCTAAAAATATTGGGGTAGCAGAGTCCAGGCTGTGATCCTGGTCTATTTCTGGATTTGTGTTAAAGGGAAGTGTAAGTCCTCCGCTGTCACGTCTGCACCTGACCCTGCCTTTAACCCGGCCTTTAACCCGGCTTTTAACCCTGCTTTAACCCTGCCTTTACCGCCTCTGCTGGTGGAGAAAACGTGATAATTCATCAATACTACACAAACAACGCAGCATCACTATAATGTTTTTTCAACTAAATTGTGAAAGCTGTGAATCATCGATGTTTTAATGCCGTTTCCTTGTCACAAACAGACCTGGAGTTGTGCATTTTTTTTTGTTTCATTCACACATGTTTAACACACAAACCCTGTACATTTAAGCTGAGCTTCTCTCAAACACTGCCATGTGGTAATACAGGAAGTGCTCCACTGTGTTTTTAAACTCCACACACCTTCACTAGAATCATTTGGATAATTTCAGCCATGGAATTGTCAGTCTCTACTGAACTAAAAGTAAAAGAGCATTTTGAACTTTGAAAATATAGACAGACAAATAATAAAAAGCTTCTCAAACATGTGTGAATGAAACAAAACACAACTCCAGGTCTGTTTTGAGAAGGTAACAACATTACAACATGGCTAAAAGTTCACAAGAGTCCATTATGCATGATGTAGGACCTTTAAAGCCAAATCAAAATGGTGCAAATCTAGGACTACTTCAGGATCAAGCCACAGAATACAAAGTCAAATTATACTATATACTAGAATGAATTATTTATTTTGTGTGTGTAATGTAAATGTGACTTTGAAGAAATCCAAAGTTGAATTATTGAGTATGAACATTTACAATGAAACTATTAGAATAAAACACGTTTTTAAGTATATAAAGATTCTTTAAATGTCAGTAAAACTACATTTATGACATTTAGTAGTAGGAAATAAAAAATATGAAGCTTTCATTATTTATTGGAGAGTTTAAGTTTTTGGGTGTTATGATTGGTGAACATCTGACATGCAAATCCCATATAAATGATGTCAAAATTAAATTATCACAAGTAACAACTGTGAGAGTGCGCTGTATTTGTTGTATAATTCACACATCTGATCTACTGTCTTGAAGTTTGGGGAAGTGCTTGTAAAATGTTTGTTAAATGAGTTGTAAGAATCATCAGCGAAATGGATTCAGAGATTTGACAAACCCAATATTTCTACAATTGAATACAATGAAATTCAACAAATTGGTAGAAATTAATGTTTTAAAAGCTATGTACAAAGCAAATCAGCTTCAATCTTGCCAACCAATCTAAAAAAAAAAAAAAAAAATTTACAAAGGGTTTAGAACATTGTAAACATGTGTTTCAATCAAAGGCGTCAGTGTATAGAAGAGTCTAGGTTAAAAAAATAAAACTACTTCAAAATCTAGAAAGAAACTGTCCTTCTGTGTTAATGAGTATTTAATCTGGTGTAATGTCACTTAAATAAATTATAAAATATAATTATTATAAATAAAATTAAATACATTTTTGTTTAAAGCTTAAATCAGAAGAAAGGGGTGGGATTAAACAAGTGTATACTTCTTCCCACATCCCTTTTGAGATGTTCAATGTTTTGTTTTTTTTGGATGATATTTTATTTTATGAATTGTAATGGACTTGTACTGACATACTTTATGAACATACTCAAATAAATTCACCTCACTTCAAATAAATCGCTTTTAAATGCAGCAGCTGCAGATTCAAGAAGTTGGAACAGTTAATGTATTTTCTGTGAAAAATTACACTTCTTTCTGCTCCTTGCATTAGTTCACATCCATCTTAAATGAATGAAACAATATAGTAGTACCAGTAGTAGTAGTAGTAGTATTAGTAGTATATTATTTACAGTCACTTTCTAGGCCACCTAATATAAGTCAAACTGTACCAGACACATTCTCCTTTAGTCTCACATGACTCCAGACTCTCACATATTTGTTGTGGATAATTGTTCGTCTGTCAGTGACAGCTTCTCCATAAAGGTTAAATATTTCACTGTGCCCCATTTGCTCCTGAAACTTTACAAGCCTCAAGAACAAATGACTTTTTTGTTGAGGCATTTAATTAAAAGGTGCAATGATGTGGGTCTGCCATGGAGACTTTGACTAGAAAGTTCCACAGTTTTGTATTACATTTAACTCCTATGGATCAGGTCTAGTTACAGTAAGAACATAGATTTTTCTAGGTATTTTTGCACAATAATAATAATAAGAAAAAAAAAGGTTTATATCAAAGTAACAGTAAAGTTTAACTATCATCTGTCTAAAATCTCCATGGAAACAAGCAGGTGGAAGCCCTCCCTCCACAGAAAAGTTACAGAATGGACCTTTACTTTCAGCATAAAAGATACAAATTATTAGACTATTATTATTATTATCATCAGATTATTGCAATTTTAGTCAGTTTAGTCAGACATGCAACCCAGATCATGGAAGTATCCTCCAAGGTCAAATGCAGTTATTTTATGCAGATTATATGAGATTTCATTTCAAATCTGATTAGGTTTGTTAATTGGAATTTGAATAAACCAATCTAGAGTAATTATCATGACTCCAAAATAAAGGTTTGCAAAAATAGGGTGATTGAATGATGGATTGTTTGATTTTATTCATTTCTCTGGGGGAATCGCATAAGATTTAAGGGTAACTTGTGTAAATGATGCAGTAAATGGCTGGGATGATGTGTTGGCAAGAGGTCGGTGCTTTACTTGTACGTGAGGCCGTCTCCTCCGTTGAACAGCTGCTGTCCCGTGAGCCCGTCGTCCGGGACGTAGCCGGTCTGCCCGCTGATCAGAAGTTCCGCCATAACGCCCCCAAAATGTCCGTTTTACCGGGATAACCTATTGATCCCCAAAGTGGCACGCTTCTACGCAGAAACAAGCCGACGTACAAGCAGAGATCTCCTCTAAAGCCCGCCGGATCGGGTCAAATGAGCCAGAACTTTCCTCGTGTCTGCAGATTCACACCTACGTTAGCCTGCGTCAGCCCGAAAAACCCGAAAAGCCTGAAAATCCCACTCCCCGTGCTGCTCTGTCCGTGTGCTGAACCTCAAGGTTAAAATCGGGTGAATAAAGTCACCGTTCCGTGTTTCTGTCCGGTACACGGTCTGGATGTTCGCTGTAGCAGAGCGCGCATGATCTTCTGCTACTGCTGCTGCTGCGGAGACACGTGCGGCGTGAAGGTACTGACGCAACTTCCGGTAGAGGTGCCGTCACTTCCGATACGACACGCCCACTGACCAAACGGTAAGTGTCAATCAAATCAAAATAACCAATATGTACGGTAAAAAAAATAAATGGTAAAAATAAATGTACTGTAAAAATAAATGGAGAAAACTGTAAGATAAAAATTAATATGTATGGTAAAAATAAATGTACAGTAAAAATAAATGGAAAAAATGTAAGATAAAAATTAATATATACGGTAAAAATAAATGTACAGTAAAAATAAATGGAAAAAAAATGTAAGATAAAAATTAATCAATATGTACGGTAAAAAAATAAATGGTAAAATAAATGTATTGTAAAAAATAAATGGAAAAATGTACAATAAAAATAATCAATATGTACGGTAAAAAATAAATGGTAAAAAATAAATGTACAGTTTAAAAAAATGGAAAAAATGTACGATAAAAAATAATATGTACGGTATATAAAAAAAAAGGTACAAATAAATGTACGGTAAAAATAAATGGAAAAAAATGCACAATAAAAAAAATTATCAATATGTACGGTAAAAAAATAAATGGTAAAAATAAATGTATTGTAAAAATAAATGGAAAAAATGTACAATAAAAATAATCAATATGTACGGTAAAAAATAAATAGTAAAAATAAATGTACAGTTAAAAAAATGGAAAAAATGTACGATAAAAAATATGTACGGTATAAAAAAAAAAGGTAAAAATAAATGTACGGTAAAAATAAATGGAAAAAAATGCACAATAAAAAAATTATCAATATGTACAGTAAAAAATAAATGGTAAAAATGTATGATAAAAAAATATGTACAGTAAAAAATAAATGTAAGGTAAAAATGAATGTAAAAAAATGGTTTAAAAAAAATCAATATGTACGGTAAAAAATAAATGGTAAAAAACAACTGGAATATATGTACGATAAAAATAATCAATATGTATGGTAGAAAATAAATAGTAAAAATAAATATACAGTAAAAATAAATGGGAAAAAAGTGTACGGTAAAAAATAAATGTAAAAGATGTACAGTAAAAAAATATCAATATGTACGGTAAAAAAATTTGGGTAAAAATAATTGTAAAAAATAATATATATGGTAAAAAAAAAAAAAAAAGTTGAAAAAAGATGTACAGAAAAAAATATCAATATTCAATACAATTTAAAAAATACCCCAAATAAAAGAAATTCATGTGATAGCTATTGTTGGTTTTCAGATTCCCAGCTGTGTCCCAGCTCCCACAAGTGAATACACTCATTCTGTCCTTAAGCAAGACACTTAACCCACCTTGCCTCTAGTCTCTGCATACAGTACACTTGGATGTAAAGGACTTTTCAGTGCCTTGACCGTTTTAAGTCAAATTTACACTGCAGCAAATGAGTTCAGCACATGCTTTTTCTTACACACTTATCAGCTTTGTGGCTACATTTTTAATAACTATATTTTAAATTCTATGTATACATGTTACAAATTTGCTTCCTTTTTGCTTGACCAGCCAAAATCATTCTTTTCAGAAGGATGCTGAGGATTCTGCTTTTAATAAACAGTTACATTTATTTTAGGGAAGAATTTCTTTATAAACTATTAAAGTATTAACCATGTTTACTCTTTCACAGATTTGTACATGTTCATTTTTGATCAGATGTTGACAGCAGTTGCACTTTAGTCCAACCCCATTTCAGTTGAGTTAAACTGCAGCTTCGTCCTTGCAGTATCCTTCACAAACATAAATGCCATGTGTCCTAAGAAGTGTGCCAACTTTAAACTGGGTCAGACCTGAGCCCACCACCACGTCATGCAATCTTCAGCTGCCATTCTCTGACCCACATATAAAACAAGCTGCTAAGTCACAAAGGCCAAAGGTCAGATAGGACTTTTTTAAGCTCTGATAATATTTGCTTGAGCTATTTATACATTGGTTTCAAGAGGGAGCTTAGTTTTTTGTTTACTCTTTCGCTGTGGGAAATGGTATTGAACGTCCCCATCACCTCGCAGACAGACTGAGAAAGATGTGGTTGCTATTCTGCTCCTATGGCCTCTTTGTACGAGTGAGTATAAGAGTAGTGTCTTGCTCCAGGACACAACAACCAGCAAGCTCAGACCAGCAAATTTAAACGCAGCCATGAGGGAAATAAACTATGTACAAAAAGATAATAAAAAAAAACCCCTCTACCCTTATTGGAGACGCCAGTGAGCATTTGTTATCAATTCTGATCTGTTAATTGTACCCCTAAGATTTCAAATAAACCAACTACAACCACAAGGGGTCAGTAATGGAAAATAAATAAAATGTACTTATTTTCTTTGCTTAGATTAACTCTCTTAATAGCCCAGGTATTTGTCTTCAGAGCACCCACACACTCAGTGGAATTGTTATTGAAAAAAGACAAGAGCCAGGTACCGGTTTTAAAAACTCTCAGTAACTCTATTTCTGTATTAATGTACAACCGTTGAAAATTACAGCCATTTTTTCGTATTTTTTACTTTTTAATTTTTTTTAAACGATCTATCTATCAACAGCCATTTTCCAGAAGTGAAAGATGGGTGAGCAAGAAGAACAAAACAAAGAGGGGGGACGTTGTGTGTGATGTAAATTAGAAGTGAGGGGAGAGAGATGTAGGCTGCTGCGGAGTGTTTGTGCATGCCATGTCAGTAGGGGGCGCTGTAGTGTGTGACAAAGGCTTGAGTTACACTTGAGGCTTCAGAAACATCACATAAAAGTCAATTATGTAAACTGGTGAATATCAAACTTATGAACAGAACTTGAATACTTAAGGCTATTTTTTTTTTTAGTTTATTTGCAAAATTTTGAATTTCTGGTGTAAAACAAACAATTTGAGGTAATAATTTCAGATGGAGGACAGGAGCAGGTAGAACTCTATGGGAGATTCACTTATGATCCACAGAAGTTGAACCTTATCATTTGTTTGTGATTGGCTAAAAAACATATACACCATAATCCTTCATCTTACAGCTTAAAGTCTTTTCAACTGGCAACGACCACGTCTTTGTAGTTGAATAATGGCACCACTTTCGGAAACTATTGAGATAATTTCACTTTTATTATACTGACAGAAGACGCTGAACTTTGCGCCAGTTTGTTTCATGTGCATAGTCCTGTAATTACAGAAATTACTGCAATGTGCAATCTTAAACAGCAAATTCCACCATAGATTTCAGACCTGTCCAGCTCAATTTTAAACTATTATAAAATGTTGTGATGTGACATGAACACAACCTATTTAGGTGTACTAGAACAATGAAGCTAGCGTCAAAATATATTAATTTTGTTTCTGTAATAAGCAAAAAATCATGCTTTCCAGAAATCCACCCAAAACGCCGTATATTCTAGATTCATTTCAAAATTACAACTTCTCAGCAGTGGAGCTCGTCAAATGGTCTAAAGCGCAAATAAGAAACGTGTTAATTGTGAAATAGTGGCAAAATATATTTAAAAAAAGGTTCTTTATACACATACATTTAACTATTATACATGGGCATGCAAATTAGGTAGGAAAATACTGTCATTCCCATATCTAGTGTTTATATGGGGAACACCATTTCACAATTAACTCGTAAATTATGTTTTTAAGCGAGTTTAGCTGCAGCCGTAACAACATTCGAGGTCATCTGTCATTGTTGTAGAAGCTGTAGAGGCTAAGTAGATTAACATTTAAAAACAAAATAAAATATGCAGAAAAGTAAAGTTAGATATTCGCAGACCAGTTCAGAAGCAACTCACTGCCAGAAAGAAGCTGCAATATTATGAAATGTTGTTACAGTTAATACAGTAAAGGTCCTCTATTCAAAGTTATTAAGACTAAGTGTAGGTCTACCTTGTCCAAAATATTTAAATTAGAACGCTTACCCAAATGATCAGAAAAAATACATAGAGTACAAGATGTAGTGAGATTTTACGTTACAAATCCAAGAAGTATACATAATGTGAACTAATTTGCACTAATTTTCATATCGTGATATCATGATTCACCATTTCTCCATGTTAATACCGCTGTCTGTTCAAACATACACACTTTTCCCCACCCACTTCTACTGCTCAGCCTCTATAAAAGGTCCTGGGTGAGTTGGATTTAACCAATCACAGCGAGATTAGCACTTTCAAAAGAAACACGTGACTTTACCTCTAAAGGAAACAGAAAAATATTAAGTGTACTTCATGCTAAACTTGAAATTGTGATGCAAAATATAATAAGTTAAATTAATTTTTAACCATATCACCCCACCCCTAGGAAGAAACAAAATGTATAACAAAAATCCACATGTTTTGTACTTGGCAACTGCTCTTTGTCACTGATAATAGTAGCACTGCAGGTACATAAAGTGCAATGCAAACTTCATAAAAATACCATTATAACAGCTAATTTAGTGCATATTTATTTCGCCTAAAAGCATTTAAATAGAGGACCCTTGATAAAAACCTGGCCATCTTCTGTTTACATTTGTCTTTAGATTTTCTGGAAGCTTGTAGATTATTTTTTAAACTTAAGAGTACAGGTTATTGGGTAAGCAAAAAGGCTTACATGTGATGTTTAGTGAAGCCATAAGTGTAGCTATACGTGTCAAAATAAAAGATGGATAAAAAGATACAATCGTGCTATAGTGAACCCTGCAGCTGTTTGCGAGTGAGAGAAAAAAAAAGAAAAAAAAAGAAAAAAATGGTGACGTGAAAGACGGATGGAGGGAGAGCACTGTAGGCAGTAGGAGAGATAGAAAGGGGTGGTATGGAGGAGGAGTCTATGTGTCGTGAAAATCTTTGAGCAGTGTGCGTCTCCTCTGCTCCGCGATGTGCATCTGGTTCTCCAAGTCCTGAAGAAAACACAAAATACAAGTTAATCAAGCAATTAATATGGAAATGCAACTTGTAACAAAATAATTGGTCATTCTCAGATTTTGAAGAAAAAAAAAAAAAGTTTTTCAATGATTAATCTATACAATTCCAAAAAAAATTATTGGCAAACACATCATTCTGAAAATAACTGAATTGCATTTAATTTCTGACCCCCAAAAAACTGGAGCAAAGGCAGGTCAAGTCTATACTTTCTAGGTTAATATGGATCATACAGAAGTGACCATTTTGAAATAATAGTGATTTGATGTATGGCAAAAATCAGTCACAATTTTTGGCTCATTATTGAAATCGCCCTGCGCTGTATACTGCAGGAAGAAGAATATACAAACCGAATTTGTCAAATGTCATTAGAACCTTATAATTCAACTTAAAATGCCAATTAATTTTTACTACAGCCAATATATTTAAAATAATTCCAGGGAAAAATATGCTCCTGACATCCGAGAGTTTAGAAAGAAGCGAGTTACAGCATCTGTTAAATATGCACATGTTTAATATAACAGCAGATGGTAAGTGGTACAGGCTATAATTTATTTGATCTTGTGGCATACAATAGTAGGATGATAATTTATGATGCACGATAACGGAATGGAGAGAACCTCAAAAGAAAAACTGCTGAATCAGCTTCTTGGGCTTGTAATCATCAGTGACATTTTAAAATTAGCAGAATTACCAGTGCGACATCATAATTGCCATTATCGGTAACGACTTTATAGTTAGAGATGCACGATAATACTGAATTGTATGAGAAAGCTGTACTGTGCCTTCTAGACCAGCGTACGACATTGTGCTTGGCTGATTTCACAAGGTATCCCTGGCCAAATGAGTTATGGTGCACACTGGTTACACTGACCCCTCTGTCACTGGCACTGAGCTCCTCTCCTCCCACCACTCCTCTCTCGTACGAGTCGGCCCTCTCCACCTTCCATGACAAATTCTCGATCTCCGCCTCCAACTGCGCCTGCTGGTACTCAAACTGGACAGGCAAAAATATTTCAGTGTGTACACAAAAAAAAAATAAAAATAAAGTATTATCCAAGTCTGCTTTTAACTTACCAGTTTTTTGCGGGGACCAGACTCCATGTAATAAGCGTATGGATAGGTGTACTGTAATGTGTAGCGACACTAGAGAGGAAAAAACAAAAGAGCAAGTTATTAATGGAATAATTTGGGTTTTGGACACTTGAAACCACTTTACATTATTTAGTCTCTCATTCATTTTTATAATAGACTAGTGGCATGCACATCAAATTTTAGGAAAGTAGAGGTCTAATATACCAGTATAGGCAGCTACAATGCAGGTTTTTGTTGTAATACAGTGACTTCTAGGGTTTAGTAATCAATAACAGAAATGATCAGGTTTTTTGACATTTGTGAAATTATGTTTTGAACATTTCATGTCAAAGTTCAATATAATCAATGGGGAAATCTGGCTCTATGCCTCCATCCAAGTGTTTTAAAATCTGAAAACCACCAATACATAAATGAAAGGGATGACTTACATTTATTTAACCAAATATTGACTAAAACTAAAAAACAGACCAAGATTAAACTCAAAAATTGTCAAAACTGCGATCTAGTAATTCTGAAATTTGGTGGTGGCACGATGGCACCAGACTCTGGTTTAGAGGCGCTTGGCCAAGTCCTAGATTAGACTGCTGTGTACCTTGGCGAGCAGCTTGGCAGCATTATGCAGGTACTGCCAGTCGATCCATGTGCCCAGGTTGTTCATGACTCTTTCCTGGATTTTCTCCTGAATCCTCTGATATGTCTGAGCCTCCAGCTGCAGAGACTTGTTGTGATTCTCCCACTAAACAACAATAAAACCATAAGTCAAAATGTCAAATGGAAAAACAAAATCCTGTTGAGCTGCACATGACAGTTTTGTGTTTTTCTAATCATGACTTTGTTTGGTGGGATAGTACCTGTGTGAAAATGGCCTTAACTGATGTAAAATTATGATAAATGTTTTCCAAACACAGTGCCACACGGCTCTTCTCCAGACATTATCCCGACAGCCCATTGGTGTGAATGCGTGCACCACCCTTCTCCTCTCTAGTCAGGAGTCAAATTGTACCTCTGTATAATGTCCAAAATGGACAGATCATGACACTGGAGTTGATAATATACCTGATGCTGAAATCCATTGAGCAGTGTGTTATGCTGTGAACAATCAGCTGGCATTTGAGAGAAAGCGTGATCCACTTATTTAGCCTAGTTATATAGATGGGTACATTTATTTAGCCAGTTTAATAGGCTATTGACAGTTGTGACTAGTGTCCTAATTTATTATTCGTTACACCACCATGGCAAATAAAAATAATTTATTTTGATCATTTAAATTTGAATTAATAAGCCTAACATGAAACTAGCTGAACCTTTTTTCTGCCCTTTTTAATCCGCTGCTTTACACAGTGCTTATTGTGAATGTGTAAGTCCTAAGTACAGTCCATATCTAAAGCCCCACGCACAAAGACTCCACACCATTAGCATCACCCAGAGCTAAACTGCCTCAGCGGAGGTGTGCACGGCCTGGGAGAAGTGTGGGGAAATCAAGCTAAACTTTCAACAGTAACTAGTGCTGCTGAGTCCAGGACAGACTATGGACTACGTGAAGCAGAATTTGAATCAGGGTAATAAAAACAGAATAACAGGACAAAAAAGCGTGCACTGATGGTGGTTTAGAACCAGTGCTGCATGGGAGGAAAGCTGATCCACAGCCTGCAGCAGGCATGTCTCCTCCTGTAAGCCACGTGGAGCCCTCCATCAGCTGTCAGGAGTTTCTAAAAATGCGTGAAAGCTCCAATTATAGCAAAAACGGAAACTGGGTCAGTGAATTTTCCACACGAACATGCCCACAAAACATTCAGAAGGCTACCTTCAGCGCAAAGCTTTTAGGTCTTTGCCTCTGCCCCACCCAGCTCGTTTCCCCAGGTGTGTGAATCAGTCTACGCCCGACAGCCTGCTATAGCAGCGTGTGTGAATGAAATTGTCGGGACATGATCCTGCTCAGATTCTCTACGCCTTGTCTGGTGGTGCAGTGTAAAAATGGCTTAAGGGGCTGATTCTGATAAGAAAGGTTGAGAAGAAAAATACAAAAATACAGAAAGTAGCAGTGAGTTCTAAAATTTAAAACCTCTACCAAAGTCAACACTGAAAATTCCATTCAAATTGCAGACAATTTATGCTCAATTAGTGTAATCATAACTATTGTGCAGTTTAGACAAGTTCCGGCCCTCGTTAACATTATGGTTGCTGATGGATATGAAAAAAATCTTCTAAATAAGTCATATCTGCTGATCATGTTTAACCAGGAAGTAAAATTAAGACTAGTAAAAAGAAAAAATAAAGTACATTTTTGTAAATATGTTTTGGTCTTCTAAATTCTACATTTAGAAGACTTCTTCTCACCCTCTCGAAGTAGAAGAGGTATTTCTTGAGCGCCTCTCGGGCCTGGGCCTGTTGGCTCTGGTTCACTATGTCGGGGTTCTCTTTGTAACGGCTGCATTCATAATATTCACTGCCATGAGTCTTCCAGTCGCCCAGACACATCCAGCAGAAGTCTAGAATGGAAAAGTAAATACAGGGGGAAAAAAATGAACAACAGCTATAGTGCAATTCAAGACATCTCTTTTCCCCAAATAGTTTTACCATGTTTGTAGACGCAATTTTTGATATCTAAAGCTACTTTTATATGGTAAAGAGTTTCTGAAAGTTCTGTCCAGCTTCTGAAAATCTAGAAAAGGTACATACCATGTTTGCACTTGGAGCATTGCTGTACAGAAGAAAAAGAGGGGAAAGTTAGTGTTACCTCTTGTATTACAGTAAAGACTGTTGGACTTGTATGTAATGTGTTGTAAATTGTATATGCACTGACTCATTTTATCAATTCATACTTGTTAGCGCTGGTATTTCACTGTTTTAGATGTAGAGCTAATGTTTATCATGGAAAGTCTGACTATATACTGAAAAACACTAAACGTGGACAAAATGCACAGACTATAGCATGTACAGCACCAACTCTCTGACACAGACTTAATAATCCAGACTGTCGAATAACAACATTTCAAGTTCTCAGTACAGTTTGTGTTGGAAGTGTCGCAATGACTCACCATGTGATTGCACCCGCCGTTTTTCTCAATGCAGATATTGCACCTAGGACACTGAAGCCGAGGAAAAGAAGAGGAAAAGTCTTACTAAGGCATAAAACTTTTATTACAACTTTTTTGTTTTGCGTTTTCAATTATTCCCAGAAAGTTTGACTCTGCTGTTCAAATGGATAAGGATCACTGATTCAAATACATATAAGCTACATGGCATTTGGTAAATATGGTAAATATGACTTTACATCTTTAGTGTGTGCGCTGATGTAGTTGGCCGTCTCAGAGTCGTCTGCACATTTGGTCAGCCATTTCCTGATGGTTGCACAGTCTGTGGGCGCGTGGTACATCTGACGGCATTTAAAGCTACAGGAGAGAGAACACTTTAATACTAATATGCTATTCTACAGTATTCAAGCATAGACATTTTTTAAAACCAAATTTCCTCCATGGAGCAGTTTCATACTTTTAAGTAAAGGGATGTCCATTTTTTTGTTGTTGTTCATAAATGAGAACCATGATTGTTACCAGAATACTTCAGAACAGCGGCTGCACTGCACTCGGCGCGCTCTGGGTTCCTGGACTTTGATCACTATGGGACAATCAGCTCCAGGACACAACTGCAACTGGAAGTGACTCTGCATAAAAAGGACAAAAACAATTAAGGTTTTATTATGAAAATAACCAACCACACGAGACAGCAAACATCTAGAGAGCAGCCAAGTTAGCATAGACATTTTTGTATTCAGTTTAATGGTGTAATGATTCTTAAAAGGATAAAGGCTGTAACATATGCTTCTAAACGTCAGTAAGCATAACTGAACCAGGCGTAACTTCTGTCATATACTGAGGACACATCGTATACTGTATACTACAAACTTATTTAAGCTGCAGAAAGTAGCAGCCCTAAAGTGACAAACTCATTCTCATTTCTGACTGGACCATCAGCCTGAGAACTAAAAACACAAAAGGTAATGTTTAGGTCATAAAAAGGTTTTTGTAATTATAAATAAACCAACATTGCCTGTTTGACATTGCCAAATTGGAAGTAAAATGTAATGTTTATGTAATACTGTCTGAAAATTCAATATACACACTTTTTTTAAACACAAACTGGTTTAACAATGCGCCAAAGCAGATTTAAATAAACCTCGTAACAAGATTACCAGGGCGAATCTTAGACTATAGCATCTAATCCAATGAAGAAGTGGTCAACCTTAAAACACATTCACTTTCTAGAGTTGACCACAAAGAGGAATAAAAATGTATCTAAGCTTAAAACCAAGATTAATGAGGCCTAAAAGGCAATCTGAGAACAGAAAGTTTATTTTCAGACCACACTCCAACAGTTACTACAGATTATTAAAGTGTATGAGGAGAGCAAACAGTGTGACACGGTCTTTGCCGATGGTGACTCACCTCTACGTAGTCTCTGAAGAGGTAGCGTCTATATTTTTCTTTCAGCTCGTCTCCGGGCAGCAGCGGCAAAACAAAGTCCTCAGGCATGCGCAGAGAGCAGTCTTGAGCCATACATGAGATGCCTGTAAAATCACATACAAGAAGATGTGTAAAATACAATAAAACGTGAACAATCCAACAGAACGTGTCATCTTTGCATTGTAAAAAGTTGGCATACACATACAATTTATATATACGTACATATTTAGATACATTTTTTTCCCCCAAATCTACAGTTTTATTTCCATTTGCATCCCAAAACTGAACTTATACTGTGATATTTATAAATCACCCATTTACAATTACCTGTAAAATGTATTAATTTAAGGTACACTTTATTGTTCCTGAAGGGGAAACTGAATCTGTGCATTTGACCCATCCTTTAAAGCGGCTGAGGCAACCTGTGGACCCATCTTCAGCAGTCAAATAGGCTTAACTCAGACTAGCTTGAGAACTTTTCCTATTGTGCCCGTTTTTCAGAGAGAGTCCAGAGGAAACTAGCCCAGACACTCCATACAGAAAGGCCCGAGCACCAAGACCCGGAACTTACTACTCTGCTTGTGTGATCTATTGAAAACAACCTTATACTATTCAATAACAAAATCATACAGTGACCATTTGAGAATAGCAATGAGAGCCAAGCTGCTTTAAGGCAGCAAGTGGGTTCTACTTGAAGAGTTGTAAACATCTGCAACTTCAATCTACTTTGTGAATACTAAAAACATCACATTATTCAAATGACCTTCCTTTCTTGGCATTATTGGAGGTCATTTTTGGTAATGTAAGCACTGACCTAGTTGCACTGACATATTTAGCTTTAATATTACTGTAGCTTTTAAGGTTATGTGCTTATATTTAAGATTTTTAATGAACATGTACCATACCCCAAAGCTCAGGTAAAGCTAACTACAGCCTTGTCACAGTACACAGTGAAGTTCAGGATTGTACAGCTGTGTAACACTGACCCAGAAACCCTGTGTAAACACCGTCATGTGGCGCAGATAGCAGCCATTTATCACACTCTCAAGGACCTAATTATAGTTCAACTGAGGGATTTAAAAGTGCAGTTAGCAAAGTCACAAGGCTCTGTGGCATGGAGCACAATACTATTCATCACTTATGCTACAATGTAATAGATAATCAGTAAGGTAAACTACCAGCATTTCTTTTCAAAAGTCTTATTTCACTTTTTCATTCAGAGTGTTTGATTTCATGAGGTGGACCTTATACTGGAAATGGTTGTTTTATAAAGACAAAAAGCTGACATTGTGACATCTCTAGTTTCATCATCATTTAAAACATTGTACATATACAGCTGGCTACTTCACAACAACTGTTCTCTTCATTGCGATAACTACCCCAAAATAATGTGTTTGCTCCCAGACAATGTATGTACAAGTTCAAAGTCTACTTGGTTGCTGACAACATCCTACCGTTACCCCTTAGCTTTATGAAACAAAACACAGCTGAAACTTTTAATCTTCTATTCCAATGGCTATCCCAACTTTACAAAACCCAGTACCACCAAAGAAAAGATTTGGCGTTCCAAATACCACCAGATCTAAATCAAGCGTATATAACAGCACTATTCCAGGTCTAAAATTACTGAAAACTAAACAATTTTTAAACAAGAAATGATCTACAGTAGAGCAAAAAGTGGATAAAATGCTCTAAATTCAGCAAACCCACATGATAAACAGCTGTCCAAGTGCCACCTGAAGGAGCTTGCGTACCACAGTTTGAGAAACGCTGCTCTGTTCTATTGGTTTTTAATTGTGTAAAGTGAACTGACAGTGAAAAGACACTGACCGACTCCCATGCCGTCTTTAACCAGGACGGTGCAGTGCTGTTCCCAGCATGCTTTGCAGAAGGAGTGCTGACAGGGCAGAGCCAGGAGTGCGTCTCTGCGGACCACCTGTAGGCACACGCCACACTGCAGCGGAGGGAGGCTCTGTACAAGGCAATTTCAACATGTCATTCAGAAATTCAACCATTTTCAAGACAGACATTATTCATTATTAACTGCCAACACACTATAAATTTAGGTCGCCATGTTTCCCTGTGACCACATTTTATTGTTTTAAAAATGCTATTATTGCCGAAAACAACATGACACATTTAAAAACTTTCATTTTTGCCCATTACAAAACAATTAGTGTGCATCTTGCTAAGGAAAATTGTTGTGTGGGAGCAGGATCATACTCCCAACCATAAGAAGGGTTAGAATAGTACCCTGGAGAGATCACTAGATTACTCAAACATGCATGATGGGATGTTTTTAACGTGAGAATAATGCTATAACATTGCAGAAAACTCTAAAGAGTCGACTTTGCATAATAACCCCTCTTTAACAGCACAAACTTTTAACTTTTAGACTGATGTTAATAGAGTTCCCCGTCGTAGGTCAAGAATTTACACTGTATCCATATCCAGTTACACAATTATAAAAAATTAAAACCGTTGCCATAGTGATTAGCAAGTTAAAACAAAACAATAAGTATATGCAATATTATAAGACTATGAGTTTGACCTCCAACAGCTCGATTTGGCTCTGGAGTAGTGCATTTGTATGTAAAGTAGTGCTTGTGTTACAACATGTGGAGTGTTACTTACAGAAACTGATCTGCTGCTGCTGCTGGGCTGAACCAAAGCGTCTGAAAGCACCAGTGAGGAGTTCGACTTGTATCTGAGAGAGAAAGAAACAGGCATAGTCAGCAAACGAGGCAGTCAAATAGGTAACATGCGGTAACAGTAAATGCATGTCTTATGTAACTGTGTCATACCTCTCTATTATCTGTGAAACCTGCCAGTGGAAATGCACCAGGATTAGCTTTGCTTCAGACGGTAAAACCTACAAGAACAGAGTGAATGGCGATACAATTATTTAGTCCAGTGGTTACAAGTCTCAAAGACAGCTACCGATTAAAATAAACTAAATGAACACTATTAGTTGAGGCTCACTGATATCGTCCAATACTGATACAGGAAAAAAACATTCATATTGCCAGTATGATACGGGAACCGATATATCTCCCATCCCTAACAATTAACAATTTAAAACTAAATATTACATGTTTTGAATGGAACAAATGTCCTCAAAATGTTAAAACCAGACATTTACATACATTATATAAAAAGTCACATATGCTTTTTTTTCCCCCTCACTGACATGAAATCACAATAAACTTTCCTGTTTTAGGTCAGTTAGAAATAATTTTGGTATTCCCATTTGCTAAATACTGGAATAATGAGAATTTTTTAGACACTTATTAATTTGTTCAAAGTCAGAAGTTTATATACAGCAAGATTTCTATTAATTTATAACCATTTTTGAAAACCCAGATGATGATGTCATGTCTTTGATGTTGTCAATAAACCAGAATCGGAAGCTTCCAGAGTTGATCAAAAGAAATCAGCCAAAATATCAGGAAGAGAATTGTGGACTTGCACAAATCTGGTTCATCCTTGGGTGCAACTTCCAGATGCCTGAAGGTGCCACCGTCATCTGCCCAAACAATTATACACAAGTATAAACACCACAGGAATGTCCAGTTATCACACCGCTCAATCAGGAGACTTTGGTCTGGTCCAAAATGTGTTTATCAACTCAAGAACAAAAGCAAAATTACCAGCTTCAGCCAGCATCTTCAAAAAGGTAGAGTCATTATCTACAGTGAAACGAGTACTGTACTGACATGGGCTAAACAGGCCACTCTGGCTTTTTAAAAGTTTAATTTGGAGTAATGTCGTCTTCCTGGCAGATTACGTTTACAAATGCACACAGGGACAAAGACCTTCATTTTGGACACGTCTTGTAGTCTGACCAAAATTTAAATGTTTGACCATAATGAGCATCTAGAGCATTTGGAGAAAAAGGGGATGGTGTTTCAGGCACGCAAGTTTCCCCAATTGTAAAATATGGGGGTGGCAGCATCATGTTGTGGTGTTTTTACTGCAGGAGGGACTAGTGCACTTCACAAAATGATAGCATCATGATGAAACAACATTATGTAGAAATACTGAAGCAGCATCTCTAGATATCAGCCAGGAAGTTAAAAGCTTAAGCAGAAATAAGTCTTCCAAAATGGACAATGACCCTATGCATACTGCCAAACTGGTTACAAAGTGGCTAAATGATAACAAAGTCAATGTTTTGGAGTGGCCCATCACAAATCCCTGTGCGCAATCCGATTGAAAATTTATGGGCATACCTGAAAAGACATGTGCGAGCAAGGTGGCCTACAAACTTGGCTCAGTTAACATCAGTTTTTTTATCATGGGCCAAAACTCCTGCCAAACTATTTTGAGAAGCTTGTGGAAGGAAATCCAGAATCGTTTGGCCCAAGTCATACAGTTTAAAGGCAATGGTACTAAGGACTTCTGATTTCAACTTTAACACATGAAACTGAAAACTATGAATAGTAACATTATTTGTGTCCTCAGCCATATTACATATTGCATGTTGTATTGTTTAGCATTGTATCACATGTCTAATATTAAACCCACCTTGAGCGCGGCCACAGTGTTGACTTCCTCCGTCCAGTACCCTCTGGCTCTCTTATAGGTGAGACAAGTGAAACAGAGTACTCCTCCGGGTCGAATGAGTCTGCCCCCTGCTGTTCTACACATCACGCGCTACATCATCGTAATAGCCCTCCATGTCCCCCGCCTCCTCCTCATCCCGCCATCTTCCTCCTCTTCCTCCGAGTTCACCCCGAAGTCTCCTCGTTACTGTCTGGACGCTTGGCTGTTCATGTCCACGGACATCCACGCTCCGATTGGCCCAGGACAGGTAGACGGCCGCCTAACCCGCCCGCACGCCCTTCTCCAATTGGCTGCTGAAATGGTTCCCCTTCCTGTCCGGAGAACTCTCCTCAGCAGCAGCGGAAGAAGCAGAAGAAGTCGCACTCCCCGTCGCTCATTTGGAAAGTTTTTAAAGTGACCTCGATCCAGGACAAAACGGGGACTCTGCGGAGAGAAAAGAGAAAGTAACTAATGAGAACAATTATAAAACAAAGTAGTGCAAAATGCATGATATATGTAAAAGAAATTCAAGTTAATGACTTGTCTTGAACATGGTAACATGCACTTCAATCACAATGTATACCGAGGTACCCTTTCGTCATCACAAAAAAAAAATAAAAAAGTATCAAAATACAGTTTTTACAAATCAACGCCCAATTTGACTCACCAGCCCCACTTAGAATTTCGGCTTATGTTTTCATGGCAATAAGTCAATTAAGGACCAAATTAAGAATTTTTGTCCTGAATATCTGGCACAACACCATTTAGTTCTTTATGCAAAAAAAGTTGTAAAAAATGTGCTCATTTTGCAGTCTGGCTTCATCCAGCCTGAGCATTAGCCAGAAAATGCAAGCAAACATGTTAATGGATAAGAAAAACAACAGACTCTGCTGTATGTTTTGGAATTTAAGACAGTGACGCCTGAGCCTGACTAATGACAAATCCAAAACCGGTTTACTTGTGATTACATTAGGTCAGCGATCAGTACAACTGGACAGTAAACAGAGCGGTCAGATAAGGCTATGTGTGAACTGCTCCAAGTTGAATGACTCACCAACACACAGCAATGTACCAGCTCCAATGGTACTCTCAGTTACAAACTCTTTTAATGACTACTACAGCTGCTCATGATTATATCCTAAACTGCTCTGTATCTTCTAATAATCCAACTGTAATTACTCCTGGGACTAGGGTGGGAGATACTTGCAAAAAAATGAATATCTAAAAAGGATCATGGTCTTTGTAGTTCACGTTTTTAAAAAAAAAAAAATCCTCCTCTAATCTACTAATTTTATGCCAACTTTAAAGTAAATTATGTTTGATTTAGTGAGTGATGAATAAAAGTTAGGATTGTTTGCCAAACGCTGAAAGAAGCTGAAGCCCACGAATAGGTTTTTGCGAACATAAATGTTCTTAGCAAAGTCACCTTATTTTAGGGCTGCAAGATTAATCCACAATTTGAATGGACAATTAGCAAATTGCAAAGGCTGCAGTTTTTTTTAATTTTTTTTTTTAAGTACCATAAATAAATAAACAGCTGGTCATATTCTGCATAAAAACTGCCATTCTTGTAGTTTTAGATCTGTACAAACATGTTCTGAGATGTGATTCTTGCATTATAAAACAAGATTATTTTTAAATAACCTACAGAAATGTCATTTGCAAAAGGGTGAGCGTTTCCCACGAGTTTTTCCCTTGAGTTTTAATCCCAGTCAACACGTGCTACTGTTCAGGTCACCGCTTGGAGGATTACTGGACCAGCTTAAAAACTGAAGTCCACATGAGGACAGAAAACAAGCTACAAGCAGCAACCACCAGAGAGAAAACACAGACGTAACACAAGAGCCTTGGAAGGAAATCATATTAAAAGTATTTGCATGCAGATAATGAAATACCAACTTCTCATTTGAAAGGAATGATCAAATAAAGTGACTCAACATTTGTGAGAAAAAAAACAAAACAAATATTCAAAGCCAGCATGAAATTCTTTGATACAAGTATAAAAAAGTGATACAGGAAGACCTTAACTTTTAATCTTAAGTGTATAACGTTAAGGACAAAGCCATAAAAGTTTAAGGGTTTGCCGTCAGTTGTCCCATATATCATTAGAGACCAGATTTACGCAAGATAGACCAAAAAAAAATGGATGGATATTTTCAAAACCAAATAACATTAAGCCTTTGAGAAGCCCACAACAAACAGCTCTCCACTGGTTAGCTTCTTTAGATGCTTGGTAATTATGATGTTAATGAGTGGATTTGGTTATTGTATAACAAGGATATAAAAAATCCCGACATTCTGAGAGAAGAGGCACGTGAACACAATTCAAGAGAACCTCACCCAGGACCACAATAGGTAGCATAAAGAGTGCACGGCATGAACGGAATCTTGATTTCAATAAATAAATTGCAAACTAAGATATTTTCCCAGACTAGAAGGGGGCCTTATCTTGGAGAGAAGCCCCAAACCATAGCTCAAAAACATAGCTCAGGGAAGGTCCAGGGCTAAATATAGATAGAGTGACATAGAGCCAGCTAAAACGTTACAGTCATCAGCGGTTTGATAAGAGCACAGCCAGCAGAGAGGAGGGGGACAGGAAAAAGATTGCAACGGCCTTTATCAAGTGTCAGATTTCAATACTGATAGGGTAATGACTGGATTTCCATTTCATTACTTGGGTAGGAACCTGGCAGTACAAAGAGTAAACTTAATATACGGTAAACTTATTAAACTAGAGATGAGAAATATATTGAAAAATGTCAATAACACCCGCAATGGTTGTTTGAAGATATGCCAAATTAGGAATATAGAGTATATTGTCTATAATTAAAACTATTACAAAAAAGAAAAACTGTTTGGTAAAAAAAGTGACATTTTGCTTTTAAATGTTGAGGTATGATTTCATGATGATACGTGAAAACCACAATCACGACATTTACAGGCAAATTTTTAGCACACTCCTGACGCAATGAGAAAATACTGTCTGAACATGTCATCAAGATAAAGCAACAACTATTTTGGAAACATCTTCCATTCCTTAGTACCATTATGACTAAACTAAAGAAAGAAACTGTGCAACACCTAAAAGTATGTCACACAGAATGATAAAATTGTTTTGTGTTGAATAATTTGCATGACCTTTAGATAACTACTTAGCTGAAGACTTTGAATTTTTAAAAATCTGTTGCATAGATCGGACCACTTTGATGCATAGTCAACATAATTAGATGAATAACTGAAATGAATGTGTCCCATTTTTAGATCCGAAGAGCAGAGAATCACAGTACACAACAAATAGGGATGTAATTACAGCTGAAAAATAGTGATATTGTACCAATATATTTGGATAAATGTTACCACCCCTACAAACAAATTAATGTCACATCTGAAGGACTAGAACCAAAATACTGAGTGACTGAAGACAAAATAGTTAAAAAAGAGAGCAAAAAAAAAAGAAGAAAAAAAACATCAAGGTTAAAACTATTGCTATAAACCGTTTGGCTAGGTTCAGTAAAACATGTGAGGAAGAATAGTTTTGTAATATTTCAACATAAAAACTTGATGATGCAAAGCTGAGGTAAGTGGCTCAAAGGGAAAATGGACAACAGTGAACTTTCAAATACTTGCAGAACCTACAATTTCAAAATTGTATTTCCTTGTTACATAATTGTAGTCGTTTTATTCTACCCAAGCTTCCTGGCATGTTTGCAGTTATTACTTTACTGTCTACAGATGCATTTGTAAAGTAATGCATTTATACAGTTGACTAAATAGTTAAGATGCTATTTGACAAATTACTGTTTACTATGATTAAACAGTTTGCGTATTACTGTACTGACCAGACAAACATGCTTTGTCTGTTCATTGCAATGGTAGTATTTTTTAGTCAAAATGCTAGAAATTGGAGAAAGGGGGTAGTATGAAATAGTTGCTGACATGATGAAAACGATTTATAATCTAGGGTAAAGTGAAGCAAAGGCACCAATCAGCACTCTCCTCAAATTAATTAAGCAGTGCAATGCAGACATATTAAACGTGACAAGATAATGATAAACAATTAAGAAACTTGAATAGGCTGGTATGTGCCTTTCTGTAACCACTAATATTGACCAACCTGGATGTTAATCAATACTATAATCATGCAAGGTCCAATAAGACTGAAATTCACCAAGATTGTTTCGTTTTTCGGGAAACTTCAGACATAACCTATAAAAATGAATAAATAGGCCAATCTCTGTCATACTCATAACATTGTCACGTAATCTGTTTAAAACTTTATCTATTTTCCCCCCCTGCTGTGTCAATGATCGTTGGCTAATAGCGTTAGCATTGTTAGCTCGTGTGCTAACTGCTGTATTTTTTAATAATCTGGCAGCGAATCAAAAAAGACAAATCCGTATTTTAAGGGCTTGCGCTAATACAGTTGTCAGATTTGCATGATTCCACACAAGGGTAATAATAAAATAAGTGTACATGAGGTCTCCAGCCGCGTCTCCCAGAGCGGCTGCCTCCCGTGTGCCCCCGCCATCTCGGACACTCGAGCCCGGGGGATGGCGATGTAAACAAGGCCCGCTGCGGCTGGATGATGGAGGATCCGGGGGAAGCAGCGGAGGGGTAAGAGCGTACGGGGGTGAAGGTGTGGGGTTTACTTGGCTCCGCAGCACTGGTCGACCCGCGATGACCACTCAAAGTGGTTTAGTTTGGCGCTGAAAACGTGAGGAATGAGCGATTTTTACTGAGTCCCGCGGGCTGGAACCTGGAAGTTACAGGGTTTACGCAGCGACTTACGCGCTACGTCACATCCGGCTTTCCCCTGTCAATCAAATCAAAGGCCCTGGAGAAAAGTTATTATTCAATGAAAAGTTATGGTAAGCACCAATTTTGTTTAGTCCCTCTCCCATTTAATCTATTTTATTATTATTATTAATGGCTTATTTAATTAAAAAAAAGTATATAGTTCCATGGTTTACTGCACTTTTTCAATCTCATATCCAGCTGCTGTCACTGGAAGAAAGAGTACTAAAAATGTGTGTAAAAAATAAAAAAGTTACACAAGTTACACAAGTAGTTAACAAGTACAAGTAATGCTGCCATGCTGTACTGATGATATATTGCAAGACTAAATAATTTGCATAGGCACTCCACTTTTAACTACAGGCTGATTCTGCTCCAGTGTTTCCAGAAGGGTTGACCTTGGCCCCCGTTTTCCAGGAGCAGGTTTAGGCCAAACTTAGAGTTTGTTAACCCTGAAAAGAGGGTCAACTCAGCGTTTATGTTTCACAGAGAGAGTTTAAACCTAAAACCTGAGTCAAGTCATCATGTTAACTTACTCTCTGAGCCTAACCTGGGCTAGAGCAGGTTTTATTCCTGTAACCCTATGTGAAAACAGTCTGCTCCTGAAGGAGAGTGCTGATTGGTCAGTCGCAGATGGATCAGGTGCACTTAATAAGACTTAACAAGAGTTTTATTTTACTCAAGTGACACAGAAGCATGACCTTTCATCCCCTTCTGCAAGTGTGTTGGGAAGTCTTCTGCTAACCTCAAGGTTCACTATCTCTGAGTTTTCCAACTCTGCTCAAAATCTGTTTGATGAAACATATAAAACGCAGTTGTCTGTCTCAGGGAGATTAACCCCCGAGTTAACTCTTAAACCCAGAATTAATTGTTCCTTTTGAAACGGGGCCCTTTGTCAAGAAAAATAAATGTACAATTGAAGCCCCTGAGACTAGAACAACAGTTTTTTCATGGTCAAAAAAAAAAAAAAAAAAAAAAAAACCTAAAGAAATGAACATTCAGTATTTCAGAATGATTACCTGACTTTAAGCAACAGTAATACAGTTGAAATGCGCAACTATCTTACATTGCATGTAAGAATAATTGAAAATGTTCTTTCTTTTAAAAATAAAGAAACATATGGGAACAACTGCTCTCTTTATATTTGCTTTTAGTTTCTTCAAAAATACTTTGTACAAAAACATGATGAACACAGCCTTATTTATAACACACAATACATTCAGTGACATTAGAAAAAGTTTGACAGTCTGACAAATAGCTGAGAAAAGACACTTTTAAACATTCAACAGAATCACACAGAAAAATAAATTTGAAATGAAAGGCCATTATTTGTGTAAATGTTAATGCGGCTAGTGTATTATTTACACATTTACAAGTTATCAAAATGGTTGTTTATGAAAATAAACCTTTTTTTATCTATGTGATTTTCCATTGTCATCCAGATCAATGTCAAATTTAAAATATTGGTATGTACTGAACCACATAAGCATTCAGCTGGAAATACTGAAATACTAGACTATTTTCTGAATAGACTTTCTCAAATGGAAAAACAAATGCTTTCTCTTGTCCTTTTTTCCAGCGTTTCAGTTTTTGTTTTGCTGGTTTCTTACCTTCCTCAGTCTGTCTGTTCTGTGGCCAGGACAGAGCCAGAGTTTCAGAGGCAGTTTCCCTTTCGGACTCAGCTCATCGTGGTCCTGGTCTTCGTCAGATGAGAAGCCCCCTGTCTCCCCCTCCCTCAGCCCGTCCCTTAGATCCACCAGCTACAGGTTTAGGCCCGTTAGCGCTGTTTTTAGGCGCGTCACGGATCAGCAGGCCTTTGTTGGTCAGCAGAGTCCCCCCCGAGTTGGAAATCGCTTTCTTTTCACGCTTCTGTGAAAACAAATGAAAGATTTTAGAGAATTATTGCAATCAGCAGGAGGTAAATCCTCTACAAGAAAAATTTACATACATTTTTCCTTTAAGTTGAAGATGTTTCATCTCTAAGAAGAACCCTTGTCAATTCAACTTATTTCAAACACACAAAATTGCAACATACACCTTGCAGTTTTGCAGGTTTAAGATTGTAGAACACAATTTGTAACAAGAAAAAAAAATATATTGTAATGGATATTTGTGATTAAGTACATGTTTTCTTCCCTCTTAATTGTATTAGACAAAATAACTTAAAACCACTGTTGTTCTTATTAACATTCACATTATGGTCTTTCTTTGTGGTCCAAACTCTGTGTCTTACCTCCTTCTCCTTTGTTTGTAGAGCTCTGTTCTTCGACCCAGGCCGCTCTCAGAATCTCCTCATGTTCCTCACACACAATGTACCCATCCGTCCTAAAAAAACCCCACAGTAAATACTTGACTCACTTAATATTGCAGAGATGTGAAGTCATATATTTTTAAACTTGTATACATTTTCCTAAAAAAACTGTAAAAATGATTAATATAGTGATCTTCTCTTACACAGCATGCGAGTATCCTCCATGGAAGTCAAAAGCCAGTGACAGCCGGAGCAGCATCCAGGTCGAGTTTTCGTGCGACGCGGTTTTTAGATTTGTCAACTTCAGATGAAACACAGCCCACGGGTAACATGCAAGGCTTTAAACAGGTACACGTTCCCATAGTCGTTCCGGGGAACCTACAGAAGAGAGAGATAGATACACAAAATAAAATATGAGCTTGGCGTAAGCAGGCAGGAGCACTGATACTGTGTTTGGGATGTAGGCTAATTCAGTATAAAGTTGACAAATGAGGCACTAGGATGGGGTTAGTACCGTAAATTCCAGACTACAGAATGCACCTGATTAAAAGTCGCATGCTTTAATTTTACAAAGAAAATCAATTTTGTACTTGTACAAGCCGCACTGGATTTTAAGCCGCAGTTATCCCACGTAGTAATATGAAAAATTAGCTCAAAAACGTTCATTACAGTGGTCCGTCGCTACAGCACGCTTCACACTTTTTTTACAGTGTATAGAGGCGTGTGTTCTGCGTCCTGATTGGCTAAAAGACGCACCGTGTGTCACGTACTGTACAGAATACGTTCAGCCAGATTTACCAAAACGTTCTATGCCGCAGCGTGACTCTGAAACACATCAAGATCACGATGGACACCTTTGTATTTGAGGACAAATGCCTCAGACGCGCGTTGTGGACGCTCTGGACGCACGTCCAGAGCGTCCTGCAAGTGCCTTTGGATGTTTAGTTTTCCCTGTGTCTTTGTGAATGCTGCAGACCAGGTTGAGAAAGTGACTTTAGTGGATTTATTGCATAAAACCCATCAACAGAGGTGATCAGCTCTGCGGCGTCTCTGACACTTGAAAATGCTCCACAGAAACGCAGCACGGCCAAGACGCTCGTCCATGAGAGACTTTACATGTGAAACAACATAAAGAAGGAGGAAAATAACATGAGGACGACAGCAGAATAAGTTTAACAAGGAACAAAAAGGGCTGTAACCTGCGGATGGAGTCTGCTTTAGTTTGTGGATCAATGACAGCAGGAAAAAGAACATTACGAGACATTACAGCGGCGCCAGGACGAAGAGGCGGAGACAGAGGGACTGAGAAATACACCTGCAGCAAAACATATAGAATAACTGTAAAAAAAATAATGTTTTCAACCTTTTCATTTATCGCGGGTTATTTTTGGAACGTAAATGAGGGACCACTGTATATCTTATGAAAAAAAAATGAATAAGCCACATTGTACAATAAGCTGCAGTTTCTAAAGTGTAGAAAAAAAGTAGTATTATTAGTATTATTTTAATAGTCGATTAGTTCAGCTCTATATGTTCTATGTTATGTTATACCTTCCCGTCTACAGCAATGGGCGGCTGGTAATCCTCTGTCTGCCACTCCCCGAACAGAGCCAGGTCGTTTTCATCTTTGTTCTCAGACATCATCCTGGCTTTACGTGAGCGATTGGAGAAACCTTTCACCATCTTAGAAGGTCAAAAGCACATATTTGTACATTGTATTTGTGATTTAGTACTAGCAATATTTCAATTAAACAAAAAAGTTGTAAAAAGTCTTTGATTGGTACCTTATATGGTTCTTCTCCCAGTCGGACTGTTCGAGCCTCTTTCAGCCATGTGTCTTTGGAGTGAAGAGTGTGCACACAATCCCTAGAAGATAATTAAAAAAAAAATCAGTTTGACCAAAAACATGCCTAATATTTGTGTTAAATTGTAGCTGGACCATATTATCATATTATATTATGACCTGAATAGTCCTGTTTTAGACCTGGTTTAGATTTGGTGGCACTTGGAAGGCCAAATATTTTCTTAGGCGGTACTTGGTGTGTGAACCATCGAGTATTTCCACACACATACCTGGAGTAGACTGGCTCTCCTCGGCAATAGCCCAGCACTGCAGCACTCTCTGGGTAGATGGCCTCATATTTAAGCAGGTGTCTCTTCAGGGCGTACAGAGGATGGTTCTTATACTCTGTGATTGACACGGGCAGAGGCTTATTCCTCAGCTTGGATTGCAGCTGAGGGGAGAAACAAACAAAATGAAATTAGTAATGATCTGTAGATTGTGTGTAGATATGGGTATGTAAAATAAAAGTGAATTGAAAATAGCATGTGTATATACTAGATTTAATTTTTTTAACCATTAACCTGCAGATGAAGGAGGTCTGCATGATGAACGAAAGGGCTATAATCTGGTATTTTTACCTCTGTTTCAATGTTCATTTATATGCATAGCAAGTTTATATCGAGACTGTGGTGGCACAAGTGACCATATATTGTATTGAATAAAAATATTCAAATATGGAAGAATAAATGAGACTTTTGGCTCTGCTGATAAAAAATAGAGTAAATACAGATAAAATATAGTTATACTTCAATATGTTCGCAATAATACCACAGGCGTGTAAAGTATAAATAATTAGTTTTAACAGTTTTTGTTCAGATTAATTTTAGATGGTGGTGGGGAAAATTGTTTCTCAATTTTCTTAAATACATAAAATATACAGTAGAGAGAGACAAAACTGTAATTTCTGATAGTAAGCACAAACTAAAATATCTGAATCTTAACATTTTGTCACTTATAGACACAGCCAGTAACAGATAGCTTTTACTCAATTCAGTTATAGTACTCAATTATAAGGGATGCAGGGTGTGATAAATTGACTCTTAATCAAGTAAATGTATCTCATCACCAATTACTGCTACTATTAATATAATCATTAAGTCAATCAAACCTCCTTGTCTTCCTGTTGGTTCCGTTCATCCTCAGGTCCCAAGAATGGCTCCAGCGAGTCCTCCCACCACTCGTCATCCACCCTCCTCTTCCTGGACAAGGTCATCCATGTGGGGTCATACTTGGAGCCTAAGTCCTTCAGGAACCCGTCTCCGTTCACAGATATCACATATGTCAGCGGCTGTGATGCATTCTGGGATATGACCTGAGGAGACGTCACCCCCACATCCACCTCCACACAGACCCAAGACTGGGTTTTGTCCAAGTACACCTCCACCCACTCATCGGCTCCAGGGCTGTCCCTTCTCGCTCCTCTTTTTAGGCTCATACACAGTCACTTCTTCATCACTCTCTTCGTGATCTTTGTCTTGTTTCTTGCTGCCGCTTCGTCTCTTTGGAGCTGGGGTTTTGGCTTTTGCAGGTTTCTTGCCCTTTGGTGATTTCTAATAGACAAATTAAAAATATAAGTGATTCAAGATGAGCTGTCCAGTGAAATCTGAGGAACAACAAAGATGCAAATAACTTTATAAAACACATGCTTTAAAATCCAATATTGCTACCAATTTTATTACAGGTTTAAAAATGCACTGTGCCATCAACTAATTGTCCATTTCCCACTATTAACAGTCATCTAATCTAATCATTTCTATTATAATAAACATTTAGTTAACATTCTGTTATTATTTTGTAAAGTCACATAAGTAGTGACAGTATAGTTAGATGGCAACAATGAATCAAATTTGAAAAAAAACCCCAAAAAACCTCATAGATTAATCACCAACAACTTAATAATCAATTAATGTTATGTGGACTGTACACAAACATTCATGAGAATTAAATGTGAATTATACATTTGGATTAAAAATCTTTAATTCAGTCAACATATTGTTTTTTATTCTGATTAATGTAATAAAATAATTTCAAAGACACAATCTGAGCTTTAAGACTTGTTAGAATGTGGTTATCTCATCAAAAAACATAGCTTTAGTTGGAGTTTCATTCACACATGTTTGAACAATCCTGCATAATTAGTCTGTCCACATCTCCAAAGCTCAAAATGCTCTGTTCCACCTTGTGATGTCATGAAGCTGTAGTTTTCAACAGCTCCTTTTACCTTTGCTTCAGTAGAGATTAGCAATTCCAGGGCTGAGTGTTCCCATCTCACAACAAAATAACCATAGTCTCTTTTTTTTTATGTTGACCTCACCTTCTTGGTCTTCTGCTCCTCTTCCTCTTCCTCACTGTCCTCCTCACTCACAGCTCTGAACTCCTCTTCGCTCCCATCTGTCCCCCATCACTGGCGCTCTCCTCTTTGTAACTCACTTTTGAGGCACCACACTCCTACGTTTGTTGTTTCTTAGGTCTCTGCCCTGGCTTCTCTCTCTCTCTCCTCTTCCTCTTCCTCCTTCCTCCCCTGGCTTTGACTAACTTCTTCCTGGCTTTTTACCTCCTCTCTCTTTTTCTCCCTGATGATGGCCTCTTGGATCCCGGGGAGACTTGAGGTTCAGTGGACTAGACTCGACCGAGGAGTTCTGTTTGGAGTTGGGTTTGCTCTGCCTTTTACTCCCTTTGGCCTGGAGAGAGAGAAAGAAAACTGATCAAAGTGAAGCCCTTTGTTCCCCTAATGATCACATGGTATTTTTAAAAGAAAAAAAAATCCACAGAAGTAGAAACTTAACCTAAATAAAATATTATATTATATTAAATATATTATTTTGTAGCACTCTGAATTGGGTTCTACACATTTTCTCAATCTGGAACGGCTCTCACTGGAAGCCATCGGGAAAAAGGCAGAACGTCATGACGAACACTTGAGTCTAATTGTTTGAAGATTCAGAAAACAGTGAAACAAGCAGAGAAATCAAACGTTTGTTGCATCCAGTTGAGAGAAAGCACAGACATCTTCCCTGTCTATAAATGCTTACCTTCTGCACATTTTCACAACATGATATTTTACCATATTTTCATTAAAATAGGCTGTAGGATGCCCCTCATATTATGTTTGCTTTGGTTCAAAACGTCAATGCTACTCTGTCATTGGTCTGGCTGGGTGAATTTTAACCTTATAGCGGGAGTATCTTACGATGGTTCTTAAGATGGTTTCTTAAGATGGATTCTCATGATTTTGTGAAGTCACACATTTTGCGAGAATCCATCTTAACATAAAACAGAGGCTGAATAGAATGAATAAGATGTTGTGATAGACCCAATCACAATAGACATTCATTTTATTATGTATATAGTCTGTTGTAACAATATGGATAAGATTAAGTATTTTTATATCAATACTTTGTGTCCTACCTTTGCTGTGGAAGGAGGTTTGAAAGGCACAGGCTTGTAGAGACAAAACAAGTCGACAGAAAAGCTGCAGGGACCTGAGCACCAGTAAGAAACAACTGCAATACAAGAATGAGATCTCAATCATTATCATATCATTAATAAGTTAAAAGTCAAGAAAAAAAAAAGCCGAACGGAATGAAGTACCCCATTTCATAAGCTTTACAGCTATACATTGCATTGCATCCATATGTAAACACAAACCTGATTACAACATAAACTTCTGTACGTGTATGTTGCTACTGTGTGTTTATGTATGTGCCCTACATACGTTGACTATTGTGAAAAAATAAACTGAATTGATTGATTGAAGTAGTCTCTCACATGGGTCATTTCTTGGTGGTTCTTGGCTGACAGACTGGCCAGTCTCCTCTCCAGTAAAGACCTGGGGCTGGGACACTCCTCACAGGGGAGACTGGGGTTTTAGAGTGAAGGTCCGCTTTGAAAACCTGATTAAAAAATTAAAAATAAAAAAATTCTTGGGTCTCTGGGTGTGTGCAAGTAATTGAACAGTTTAAGACATTTTTTTCAATTTAAGTCAAATCACAGCAATAAGTAACTAGTATAGTAATTGTGTAATCCTGTTTTAAACTGGGTTTAGATTTGGTAGTGCTCAGAGGGGAAATATTATGTGGTACTGGTACTGAGAATCACTGAGAACTTCATTAATGACAATTTTCAAGTTTGTAAAAGCATTTTTTATGCATAGGACACAGTATCAATTAAGCAATAAAAAGTCCTTGCCAAGTGTTATATTAGTCTGACTACAAACTATACACAAGATCATTTGTGAGAATAATATGCATAACATGCATTTGTAATGTATGCCATTAAATATCTTTGTTAGTCCTAGAGATCTGAGAAGCACAATGAGAACTAGTACAGAACATAACATTATTGAAGTTGAAGTACCATTTGTGCAGTCCGGAGAGGTAGTAGTTCTCATCTATGCGTTTTTTGGGACATTCCCAAAATGAGCAGGAAGTAAAGACAGAGTGATGGCCAACAGGTCCGGTCACTGCACAGAGAGTTACGGAACTGCGCATTGGCCACCAGACACAAACAGGTGCACCTAGACAGATTAACGAAGAATAGAGAAGATTCAAGATTTAAGCCCTGTAAAACAATTAGGTTGGGTTACATAACATCAAAACATTCTATAATCTCTAATTGAGCTCAAGGGCTAGAACAAGATAAAACTGAAAATGTTGAAAGTATTAAACCTTATGAGTGTCTATGAGTAGGTCCTTCTTGTATCGGTTCACCATTCTCCGCAGGTATGCATCCAGCTCAGCCTGCTGTTTCTTTCTGGGGAAAAAAGAAAACACAGCAAGTATTCAAGTGATAAGATTATTTACAACACAGACTGGCAGCACTTCTGTCAATCAGCCTAGGAGCACATGTGGTAATAGTAATTTACACCAACAAATATGAAGTGAATGAAAAATACTGGAATTGTAAAGTGTGAATTTGAGAATCTAGAGAATCTAGAAAGACGCTATTTAAGACTACAATTATAATTATTATTAGTAGCAATATTGGTATGATTGCAGCCATATTGAACCAAAATATAACAATTGTTATTTGTGTAACAACAGCCTTGAGTAAGTCTATTGCATAACTATTACATTTAGATTATTCTACTTTATGAGTGGGATGAGCACTTAGTAATAAAACTTTCTAAATGTCAGCACTCACCTCTTCCTGACTTCTGGAGTCTCGATCTCTATTTCTACAGACTCAGGGATGGCAAGAGTCGCAGCAGAGGGCTCCACTGGACCAAGAGGCGCCTCCAGCTCTGAACAATAAAAACAAAACACAGGACTAATTACTGCTAAGCTCCTGAACTGAAATGCTGATGATTCTTCAATAACATATCAAAACTCATGGTGCAGCAGTTTCACATAATTACTGTGATATTGTAGTGAGACTAACGTGCAATAGAAAATAATACTTATTAGCTAAAAGTGCTGATTTGCCTTTTGTACAATCACTGTCGTCATATTAAAAAAATTAAGACAAAAATAATAAAAAAAAACTATAATATCAAAAGGATCACTGTCTATGCATTTTCCTCAACATTCTTTACACTACCAAACAACAACAACTTATAGTTTTAAGCTCCAAACAATTGATATGTTTAAGCAGTAAAAGTAAAAGTCAGTGATGTTCTATTCCCTGATATTCACTGACCTTCCACCTCCTCCCAGTCATCCTCACTGTCGTCGTCGTCCTCCTCCTTCACCTCTGCTCCAGACTCTGTGAGTGTGATCTGTGGGACCTCCATAAATCCATCTTCATCTTTCACAAACCTCCTTCCTCCTTCACTGGAGACTTAAAGTATTTACTCGTATTTTCAGCACCAGTTTTAGCAGCAGAGGAGCGTGATTTGGGCTGGATTTTTCTCTTGATGGGTTCTTCCACATCTCCAACACCGTTCACTGGAAAACAGGGGAAATCATTTATAATGTATCCTGAACCTGTAAACCTAAATGTCAAATTAATTGCACAATACATTTGATTTGTCCAGTGTTTTTTTCACATTGTGTTGTATTAAAAAAACAAATCATTATACATTTCAGTGTGTATGTTTTTCTCTTTGTTGTTTGTTTTTATTATGGAATTTGCCAGTTACATACTTCAGACCAACATTTTCTATTTTATCCGTGTGTCAAACAGCACATGCCAATTTTATATTTATTTATTTATTTTTTATATTAATGAATTTCAGTGTTTGTGTGTAAGTGTATGTTTTTTTTTTTTTGTTTTTTTATTTACCAAGACTTTTTACTTATCACTGTCAGATGACTATCATATGGTTTGAGTTAATTTAGTATAGCAGCACATGCCAAATTAGCGTGACATTAAAACAACTACTTTTCTGCTTTTCACTGACTGATATTTTAGTTGTTGTTTTTTCCCCACAGAAACTGTTGTCAGTATTACATAGTGTTGAAAGCTATTGAAAAAACTGATAAGAGTTTAAATAGAGTGGTTAAATATAAAAAATAAAAAAAAAAAACTACTGGACAGACTCTACTTTGATTTGGAATAATTTGCACAATAGAAGCGATTTAGTATGAGGAGGTAGGATTTCAACCTGTCTTTGCAGAAGGGTATGCATATGTTCGGGTACAAAATGAAGGGTTAGGGTAGTGTATAAATATTATGCATAAAAAACAATAAAAGATAAGATTTGCACACTGTGTCTTTCTTTCTCCTCGCCTTTAGCGGCTGCTGCAGTTTCTTCTTTGGAGCTTTTTCACATGAAGCTTCTGATTCTTTCTTTTTAGCCATTTCGTACGCTTTAAATATGTGCTTTACAGTTTAAAAGACATGCACACTCCAGGGCCGCAGGGGAGCAGAGGGATCCACATGGAGGTTTAGTAAGAAAAAAAAAAACGAGAGTTACTTAACATTCCATTCAGAAGCTTTCATAACGAGAACAAGTGCGCGCCGGATGTTTACAGGCGGGGCTGTGACGTCACTTCCGTCTACCGGTTTCTTTCTTTCTATTTTCTTTTCTTTTTCTTTTCTTTTTTTTTTTTTAATAAATCCTTTAAAAAATGTTAATTATTATTTTTGACCCGATTCTTACAATGTTATACATATTTATTTTCTTTAGTTTTTATTGTTAACACTTAAATAATTAGGCCAAATATTTTAGTTAACCTCCTGAGGCCCGAGCTCGTGCGTGGCTTTATTCATTTATTTTATGGCTTTATTAATAATTGTTATTTGGGCTGATTGAGGAAAATGATGTCCACGTTTGAGGACAGTCGTTATACGTTTGAATCATTTTGATGAACATTTGAATAATGATTTGAGAGCCTGAAACAGCAACAATTGTCTTGAGTAAAAACAATTGTGCCTCTTGGAAAAAAATGTGGCTCATTTGAAGAGCTGCTGACAGGTGCAGGAGACATATGCCTTTACAAATAATAATAATAATAATGATAATAATAATAATAATAAAATAATAATAATAATAATAATATAATAATAATAATAATAATAATAATAAAATAAATAATTAAATACATAAATAAAATATCCTGAACATTCTAAACCCTTAAAAATATTCCAAACTGAACATATTTGCATTGCTGCTGTTTTTGTATGCTGTTCTTTTTCAAAAAAAATGCATTTTGGCCTAAACAACAACTCAATTTTTATTATTTTATGTATTATTAATTATTAATTATTATTTATTTGAATGAACTTTGACTGTTTTATTAATTTACACAATAACATTAATGTAGAGTTTCAACTTTTCAGGAGCATTTCCAGTCCTAATGGAAAATTCAGACTACTGCAATAGCGGCATATGGCCACTAAAGGGCAGTGCAGTGTTTTGTGCTTCATGTGCTGTGTGTACATAGCTGCTTGACTAAAGGGAGATTGGTAATTCTAGTCTCAGTGGCAGAGTGGAAATCACTAAGTCCTTATAGTCAAACCATTTACATTGCTTCCATTGGAGGAGCCTGAAATATGATTTAAAAGGATAAATCATTGGGTCAGGCACCTTTTCCAACAATTCAGTTGGCAGGCAGGGAGTTGTAAATGTTCACAAATGTTGTCATTTCAGTATTCACTCAATTATGTCTGAACATTTTTCTGTTAATGATCTATAAAGGCTCCAGTCTTGTTGAATAATAGCATAATTTCAGACACATAACTGACAGAAAACCCACTGTCACTGTGATAGAGGGCAAAATGGCTGCTAGGGGTTTCATTATAAAATATGCTTAAAGACACACTGCGTAACTTTGCTGGTGAGGGCTCTACATCCGCCACCTGCTTTTCTCATTGGAGATGTTATTGTTTTTACCTGGAATGTTCCACAATATGTGATTAAACCAAAGCAACTTATTCAAAACTGCAGGTGTTTTTACTGCTCAGAAATACCTGAAAAAACATGACTGTGAGCAGGGTCGCCTCTCCACAAACTTTGCCTGTAACTTTGCATAGTGTGGTTACATGCTTGTCTCTAATGGAAAAGTTACACAGTGCATCTTTAACACACCTATTTGTCAGATAATATATTAATTAAGCATATTGTGTTTCATGTTTTGTCATGTCAATAGTCCAGGTCAAACATTTTTGTCCACTTAAAAAAAAAAGGAGAAAACATTTTGAAATTTTGTAACAACTTAATTTATTTCCAAAACCCAAATCTTACAAATGCAATACACTTCTATTTTTCCCACTCTCAAAACCACACAATACTCTTCACAACATTTGAAATCAACACCAAATGAAGCCACTTTCTGACGTATTTTATTGCAGAATGAGAACGAGCTAACATGATGGGATCTGTACGTCGCATTGTGTCCCCTGCTCCGTCTCGTGCCCAAGCTCTCGGGCTAAAACCATGAATCTCATCAGGGCTCAGGCTGAGAGCTCGTGGTTCTTCAAATCACATCATTTCAGTCCATCTAACTCCGAATCAGCACCCATTGATCCATCTGCTCCCAGCCATGTCCCCCTCTGCCACGCGTCATTCACAGAACACGTCACATTAACAGTACTGTCTCTGGAGGTCCTCCGCACTCCAAAATACTCAGAGAAACAAGAGCTGGGATTGATATGCATTGTTCCGAGTGTATTATGATGTGGTTTTCAAGAAGATCTGAAGATTATTCATGCACTCTGTCTCAGCTCTGGTGGTGACTTGCTCTGAATTGGTCATTTTGCTTAAATTGTTTTAGAATTTGTGACTGAATTTTATATTAACAAAAGGGGGAAAAAAAACAAATACTGTATCTTAAAGGTGGACTATGTAACTTTTTCAGCAGAGGGCAGATTAGGTGCTTGTTTTCAGGGCGATGTCATCGTCTGTCTGGTATTAACCTGTTTTTCTGCACTAAAAACATGCTTTCTTCATTCTGTGAGCAGTGGTGTCACAGATTTCACAGATTTGACCTGTAACATCACCTGTTTGTCTCTATAGCGATTGTTTAATGCTATAAGGTGGAACATCCCAGGCAAAGTAATAACATCTCCATAGAGACAAACAGGTGGCAGACCCTCCACCACAAATAGTTACATAAAGGCTCCTGTTTGATTGAATAATACCATAATTTTAGACACATTACTGACCCATCATCACTGTCACTGTGATAGAGGACAAGATGGCTGCTGGGGGTTTCATTACAAAATACGCTTAAAGACGCACTACGTAACTTTGCTGGTGAGGGCTCTGCATCCGCCACCCTGCTTTTCTCATTGGAGATGTGGTTGTTTTTACCTGGAATGTTCCACAGTTGAGGTTAAACCAATGCAACTTATTCAACTGCAGGAGTTTTACTGCTCAGAAATACCTTAAAAAACATGACTGTGAGCAGGGTCGCCTCTCCACAGACTTTGCCTGTAACTTTGCCTGGTGTTTTTACATGCTTGTCTCCAATAGAAAATCAACATAGTGCACCTTTAACACACTTATTTGTCAGATAATATATGAATTAAGTGTATTGTGTTTCATGTCTCCACCATAAATAGTTACATAGTGCAATGCCACCATGTAGACACTGAACCAGCAACTTTTGGTAGTGTATTTCAGTGTCTCTAAAAAATTTTATGTGGGATTTACCTCTCATTGGACAATAGTTTTTTGTTTTTTTTTCTATTTCACATCATGCACAAAAAATACCAAAACTCATAGTTTATCCTGGTCTGGAACTGGCATAAACTGGATTAACTTTCCAACACTCAATATTTTGTCTTACGTAACATTAACTGTGTTTTTGTTCTGTAGTGACATACAACAACATTGATATCACAGATTACTCCCCACAGGTGGCGCTATATCCCCTGCTCCGTGCATGGCTTCCATCCCTATATGAACCTCATACAATCAGATAGGATAAAAAGCCATACGCAGCACCGGGGCTTCTCCCTGGAGGATTTCATCAGCCAGAAAAAGATTTAAATTAGCATTTGACATTTAAGTATTTCACCCACAAAATATCAGCATGGATCAAAATTTATAATTTAATATGGATAAGAAAAGATTATAGCCAAAAACCCATTAAATAACAGTTACATTTGACCCATCCTTCAACATCTTTGGGGCTCCAGATCTTTGCTTTCAACTCGAACTTTTGGAAATCAATTTTAAAATAGAACCAGATTTTTAAATAAAATGTTGTAAATTGTAGAACGTTGAATTTCGTATTTGATATGAGCCCATGAAGGAAATTTTGTCCTCTGCATTTGACCCACCTTTTAATATCATTTGGGCTCCAGAGTTAAGTGTTTAACCCTAACTTTTTGAAACAAATTTAGAATAAAACCAGAAGTGTAGTCAATTACAGAACGGTGAATGTGACAAACACAAGTCCATTTTAAAATGTCTCTTCTGCATTTGACCCATCCTTAAGTGCCTTTAGTGCTCCAGATTTAAGTTTTTCAAACTCATTTTTTTGAAATAAAACCTGATTTTTTGAAGGGTAAAATGCAGCAAATTGTACATTGTAATTGCATAACAGTGAATGACCAGACATAAACCCACTGTAACACCCACATAGTGCATTTTCTCCTCTGCATTTGACCCATCCTTCAAAACCTTTAAGGCTCCAGGGACTTCACTTCAAACCCGCCCTTCTTCTGTTATACTGTTTCTATATTAGTTCACTCCCTGCGCGTCGAGTATAATTGAAAAATGAGATTGCGCTTCATTGAAAAAACATGTTATCTGGTGTAGATTGTTCCATCTCACAGCAAAGTCACACCTGAGACCGCCCACTCACTCCCCTATAGGTCACACTACATCATTACAGGTTTAAAAATACCACGGCAACAGAGAGCAATACGTCTGCAAGGGGTTCAACACAAAACACATGTGCTTAAAGCTACACTGTGTAACATCTCTGGTGATGTACCTCCACAGTCTGGCATTAACCCAATTCATTTTGTATTTTAACATGTTGAAAAACCTGCATTCTTACCGAAACCAAGGTCACCGCTCCACAAACCTGACCTGTAATTTGCTCTAGTGGCTTCACCTGCTATGTTTAATGCCATACTGTGGGATATTCTAGGCCAAAGGACAGCATCTCCATGGAAACAAGGAGCAGGTTCTCAGACAAAGCAATGACATGTCCAAGGAGACAAAAAAGCAGGTTGTGGAGCTTCATCAGAAAAGTTACACACTGCACTTTTACGCTTTTAATGTCAATGTAATGCCATGAGTATATAAGACCAACTGCATGCTGTTGCTGTGTCCTTGAGCAAGACACTCTGCCCATATAGCCTAGCATTATGTTAGGGCATCTGGTGCAAAGGAAGAACAAAAAAAAAAGAAAAGGCAGGTCTCAAGATAAAAATATAATATAGTTGAGAATAAATCCCTTTGTCTCACTGTTTGGACAAAATGCAATAAAAGACTAAACACTGAACAAGAATCAAAACTATAGCTCGAACTAATCCACAGTTAAACCTGGATTAAAGCAAAATTAATCCACCAGAACTAAGTCGGAAACCACAAGGGGTGTTTTTAAGACTCTGCTCAAACTGGGTTCTGTTCTTGCATGTTAAATTAGCAAACAGAACTGTGGATACTGCGAGGCCAATCGGGAATAAGATTCAGTTTTATTTGAGAGATTTTGGTGGAAGCGCTGTTAGGTATCGCTGATTTTGTCGATATTTTTAGACCACAGAAAAAAAAACCAACACAGATTTTGCTTCCTATCATTGAATAAGATGGACTATGGTTAAAAAAGTCGCAAGTATTTGGTGCATTTGACAAAACCAGGGCTAAAACAACTCATGAGGTGCTAAATATTGAGTATATTTTAGCAGTATCTCACAAAATTTCAATGTTAAACTTTACCTTATTTGTTACATGCAAACAATGACATTAATAATCTAGTAAAGCCTCAGTTATTGGGGGTCTAATTTAATCTTGAAAACTGCTCTTACTGCCCCAAAAAAGTGAAAAATATTTCATAAAAGTACAACCATTTATAACTAGACTAATCTTTTCTATAATACTTCCTTTCAAGTTAATCTTAAAAAGCAGGAATTCAAATTAAACAATTCATAATCTGGTATCTGCGATGATTGAAATATATTGAAGCAGGGGCAGAAGCTTTGAAAAGTGGAGGGAAAAAAAACATTCCTTCAACTTCAAGGCAAAGGATATAAAATAAATCCAATTACCGAGCTGTCAGTCAGGCCCCTAATTAGAGCAACTCCCGGAGATTTGGGCAAAAAAGAGGGAAAAGTGATTAAAAATTCAGGAAAAAAATATAAACGTTGTCCTTAGAAGGATTTGGGAATGTTCAGAGCTGGTTAGAAAAACAAAAAATGTGGAGAGAGAAGATGATCCGGGGAGCTGAGGGAGCGGGGGGGACGCTGCTGCAGTTCAACCCAGGAGCGAGAGCTGGAATGCGGAAGCGCGGACAGGTGGCCTCCTCCCCCCTCTACCCCGGGTCTGCTGGATGTGTGGCTGGACGATCAGTTCTCCACGGTTCTGGGAGTTGAATGAGAAAATCCGGGAGCGCGGCGCAGAGAGGAGATGGGCACGAGGAGAGGTGCATGTGGGAATGTGAGAGAGAGAGAGAGAGAGGAGAGGAAGGAGAGTGAGAACGGAGAGAAAGGAGAGAGAGAGAGAGAGAGAGAGAGAGGAGAGAGAGAGAAAGGGGTTCCGGCTACTGTTCAATGTGACGAAAGGGAGGAGGAGGAGGGGACAGGAGAGGGGAGGAGAGAGAGAGAGGAGGGGGCAGGAGAGAGGAGGAGAGAGAGAGAGAGAGGAGGGGACAGGAGAGAGGAGGAGAGAGAGAGAGAGAGAGAAGGGGAGGAGAGAGAGAGGAGGAGGAGAGGAGAGAGAGAGAACAGAAGGGGCAGGAGAGAGGAGGAGAGAGAGAGAGAGAGAGACAGAAGGGGCAGGAGAGAGGAGGAGAGAGAGAGAGAGAGACAGAAGGGGCAGGAGAGAGGAGGGCAGAGAGAGGAGAGAGAGAGGAGGGGACAGGAGAGAGGAGGAGAGAGAGAGAGGAGGGGACAGGGAGAGGAGGAGAGAGAGAGAGATGAGAGAGAGAGAGGGCAGGGGGAGGCAGGAGAGAAGAGGAGAGAGGAGAGGAGGGGACAGGAGAGAGGAGAGAGAGAGAGAGAGGAGGAGGGGAGGAGAGAGGAGGAGAGAGAGAGGAGGGGACAGGAGAGAGGAGGAGAGAGAGAGGACAGGAGAGAGGAAGAGAGAGAGAGAGAGGAGGGGACAGGAGAGAGGAGGAGAGAGAGAGGAGAGAAGAGAGTGAAGGAGAGAGAGGAGAGAGAAAGAAAGGGGTTACAGCTACTGTTCAATGTGACGAAAGAGAGGAGGAGGAGGGGGCAGGAGAGAGGAGAAGGAGAGAGACTGGAGGGGACAGGATAGAAGAGGAGAGAGAGAGGAGGAGAGAGCGAGGGAGAAGGGCAGGAGCAAGGGGAAGAGAGAGAGGAGTGAGGGGGTGCAGTAGAGGAGCGACAGTGAGGGGCAGGGAGCGAGAGGGAAAGAGAGGGAGAGGAGAGGGAGCAGGAGAGACAGAGAGAGAGGTGAGAGAGATGAGAGAGGGGGTGAGAGAAAAAAGAGAAAGACATGAGAGAGGGTTGAGACAGAGAGAGGGAGGAGAGATGTGGAAGCAAAATGAGAAGAGGGGAAATGAAGTTAGCGGAGAGAGGGAGAAAAATGAAAGGATCGATCGTGGAGAGAAAAATGGAGGAGGGGAAGAGAGACAGAAGAGCGAGTTTTGTGAAGAATTCAATTTTAGTATAGCTTGGAGGCGCTGTGCAGCTCTTCAAATGCACCTGTAGAACAAATGATGCTCCTGTTTATTCAGCACAACTCGGCCCATATTTGATCTTAGACAAATATCTGAGCTTCAAACGCCTCAACGTTAGTACAAGAGTAAAGTACTGCACTTAAATACACATGTCAGGTATCTTTACTTTACTTAAGTACATTTTAAACTGGATGCTTTTTACTTTTACTTTGATTTACTTACATTTGAGAGCAGGTGTCTGTACTGTACTGTATTATTATTACAATTTGAGACCTGCTGAAAAGGCTGGAAGGTACTTTTTGTTGTTTTTTTGTTGTTTTTTTTACATAATTTGAGAAAAAGAAAAATATTCACATAAAAAAGCCGGAAAAAAAATTCTATTCAGTTGTTTCTGTGAATAATTCTGCACAAATCTTCAAAATCACCACATTTAAGGCCTCATACAATCTCAAAACATGCATGAAATACTTTATTTTTACTCTTGAAGTACATTTTAAACTGGACTTTCATCATTTTACTCAAGTAGCTGTTATATGTGATTAACTTTTTACCTTTTTACTTCTACTGATTTATACTTTTGATTAATCCCGAGCTGCATAAGTTCGACAAAAAGAACAGAAATAAAATATGTAGAGTAACAAAACACATGATAAAATACTTTAAAAATACTATAATATAATAAATATAAATAGTTTCAAATCTTGACTTTTACTTTTACTTGTTGCTCATTCTTACATTACTTAAGTACAAATTTGAGGTATCTATACTTCACTTAAGTACATTTTATAGTGAATACTTTTTACTTTTACTTCAGTAAACATTTGAGAGCAGTATCTGTACTTTATCCTCCACCACCGATTTTTTGAACTGGACTGAAAAGTAAAAAAGTTACTTTTCGTGTGTTTTGAGAGGTTATTTTTTTGTACCAAATTTTGTGGAAACTTGTCGGACTAAAGTTTAAGAGTTCAAGCTTCGAGTTTGAGCAAAACAAAAAATAAATACAGAAAATTCTAAGAAAAAGTGAAAAAAATGGATTAGTACTGCTAACTCTTGACCAAAATCTGTGTCATTTTACCAACACTTGCATTGAAATACTTTTACTTTTTACTCTTGACAATACTTTTTAAATACTTTTACAATAATAAACAAACCATGAGAAACTTCCTTACCACTACTGCATTAACTATATTTAACACTACATTTGGCATCTCACACATGTTCAAAAAACACTAAGACAAAATATCATGTGTTTCAAGTTACGGCAAAAAACCATCCTCCGTCGTCATGGCAATAAAGCAATTCAAATGAAAATATTATATCTTTTGAATGAGGGGGAAAGGTCGTCTGTGGGTTCGACACAAAAGTCTTTCAAATGAGGAAAGAGAAAGACTCGTTTGGCTGAAAACCCTGTGGAAAAAGCCAGACAAAAAACCAGCAGTACTTTTAACCTGATTCATAAACTTGTATCAAACAGCAGAGGGAAAACGCCAGCAGCTTCTTTCAACTTCTTCCACTGCGTCGTTCTTTTAAATGTCATCCCCGCACCCCAGGAGCACACAAAGATCACTTCTAAATTGACTTTTGTGCCGATAAAAATATTTCCTTATTGTGGTGTGGTGTCCTTTTAGTTCCGGTGTGGAGAGCGGACAGTGGCGGGGAGATGGGGTGAGGGAGGAAGAGGGGAGGAAAGAGGGGAGGAAGAGGGGCGAGGAGGGGGCTAAAGTGGGCTTTAGAGCGGGACCGTGTTAATAAAAGCAGAGCTGAGCCGGGCGTTGGTTTTTCGCTCACAGACCAGACCAGAGCAGACAGCACCGAGGAGTCCAGCCCACTTTCATTCAGAACGGAGAGGGACAGAGAGAGAGGCAGAGGAGGGGGAGAGGAGGAGAGCAGCAGGGCGTACGGGAAGAGAGAGGGGGCAAGAGAGAGAACGAGAGGAGTGAGAAAAAGAGTGTAGAGGGAGGCAGAAAGAGAGAACATGGAAGAGACGGCGAGGGGACAGAGGGAGTGTGGGGTGCAAAGAGAGAGGGAAGACAGAGAGAGAGAGACAGGGTGGGGAGAGAGAAGAGGGAGAGTGGAGGAGGAGAGAGAAAGGGAGAGGGTGGGGGCAAAGAGAAAAGAAACGGGCATAGAAAGAGAGAGACGTGGAAGAGAGAGTGAGGGACCAGAGGGGGTGGGGGTGTGCAAAGAGAGGGAGAGAGAGAGAGAAAGGAAGAGAGCGAAGAGCAGGGAGAGAGGACAGAGGGGGGGTGGGAGAGGGAAAGTGCAGAGAGGGCATTCACGAGAGAGAGAGTGCCAGAGAGAGGGGGTTATAGAGAGCGAGAGAGATAAGGGGTGAGAAAAAGAATGGAGAGGGAGGGAAGATGAGCATCGAGAGATCGAGGGAAGCGAGAGAGGAGAGAGAGAGAGAGAGGGCAGGAAAGAGAGAATGTGGAAGAGACAGAGAAAGACAGAGGGGTGTGGGGTGGCCCAAAGAGCAGGGAGGGAGAGGAGCAAAGGGAGAGCGGAAGGGCCGAGAGAACGAGGGTGGGGAGACGAGGGAGGGAGTGGAGAGAGAGAGCAAAGGGAGAGAGGGTGGGGGCGAAAGACCAGAACGTGAACGAGAGATCAGCGCGGGACAGAGGCTGTGTGGGGTGCAAAGAAAGAGAACGAGCGAGAGAGAAAAGAGGGAGAGAGAAAGGGCGTGGGAGCAAGAGGGAGCGGTTCGAGCGAGAGAATGGGCAGAGAGGGGGGGCAGACGAGAGCAAGAGGGGTGAGGGCGTGTGCAGAGCGGGCCTTTTCAACAGAGAGAGAGACCGGAGAGAGGGGGGTAGCTCGATAGAGAGAGAGATAAGGGGTGTGAAAACAAGTGTGAGAGGGAAGGGGGGGGAGCATAGAGCGAGACGGCAGAAAGTGAGAACGTGGAAGAGACAGCGAGGGACAGAGGGGGGTGTGGGTGCAAAGAGAGAGAGTGGAAAGAGAAAGAGGAGGAAGGAGAGAGGAAGGGCAGAGAGGGGAAGGGGCGTGGGCAGAGTTCAGAGAGGGGGGGAAGAGAGAGAAAGGGTTGAGAAAAGCAAGGGGTGAGAAAAAGAGTTGTAGAGAGAGGGAAGGGGAGCATAGAGAGAGAAGGAAAGAGACCAGCGAGGGACAGAGGGGGTGTGGGATCAAAGAGAGGAGAGAACGGGAAGAGATAGGTAGGGAGAAAGGGGAATCGAGATGAGAGACAGGTGCGGGAGAAGAGGGCATAGCGGAGAGAGAGACAAAAGGGAGAGAGGGTGGGGGCAGAGAGAGAGAAAAACAAGTGCAGAGAGAGAGGGCATTTCAACACCAGAGAAAAGAGAGAGATGGAGGAGAGGGGGGTATAGAGAGGAGAGAAAGAGGAACAAAAATTCAGAAAGTGCGAGAGAGATATAAAGAAAGAAAGAAAAAAAGAGGGAGGGAGGGAGAGGATACAGCACAAACAAACGGGAAACAATGGCATTTACTTCCGTTGCAAAAATATGGAAAAAGAGCAAAGAAAAGTGTACTAGTAAAAGTACTGTTACTTCAAAATGGATTAGTAAAAAAGTAACAGTATTTGGTGGAAGTACTGAGCAACAACTGGTTTATTTTTCAGTTTCTAGTGTGATGAGACTGGCTCAAATTTGTACTTATCAAATTTATTCACCACACAAATGTCAAATATTTGGTTTTCTCCTTTTAAACTCGTGAGTATTTATTCGCAGGATGTTTTTGCGAGTAGTTTGGAAAGCGTCGGTACAGTAAAAGTTTAGCATTTGCTTAGCTCAGTGCCCATGTCCTGCTCCCTCCCTTTCTCTCTCTGCTGGGGCTGCATTCCTCCGCTCAGCTCCTGGCAACAGCCGCTTCAACAGGTCCACTGCAGATCAACGGCTGCACAAGTGGAGGGCACAGACAGGAGGAAGGAGGGAGGAGGAAGAGGAGGAGAGGAGGAGGAGGAGACGGGTGGAGGAGTTCAGAAAGAAAGAAATGTAACTGTTGGGTGAAACTGTATCAGCGCTGAAGCCTGCAGAGAGAACACGTACAAGCTTTTCCTCGTTCTGGTGAAAAAATGGAGAGAAGAGAGGAGAGGAGTGAGGAGGAGAGGAGGGAGGGAGGATGTAGGGAAGAGGAGGAAGAGGAAGATGTGGGGGATACAGGGAGAACTGGGTGCGTGAATGGGCTCGTGTGGAGGTGGGGGAAGCAAAGAGCTGGACAGAAAGAAGGAGAGAGAGATGGAGGCAGAGAGAGAGAAAAAGAAAAAAAAAAAAACAAACAAAAAAAAAAAAAAAGGGAGGAAGGTGGTGGGGGTGTGTGTGGTGGTTTGGTCGGGAGGTGTTGAAGTGAGACAAGTGCTCGAAAGGAGAGAGGACGGGCAGAGGGACAGACACGATTTCAGGAGGTTAGAACATAAAAAGAAAAAAGATGTACGATAGCGTTTGAAATATATCGAAGTTAAAAACAACGACACGATAAAAACAGGGCTTTAAACTGAAGAATCCTGGAGTTTTATGCTGTTTTTACAATCTTAAAAACAGGAAAAACAGACAAAACAAGTTGATTTTAGATGCCTGCTTTTATTACATGAAAAAATAAAGTACAGCCCCTTTAAAACATTACAATATATTTCAATTATTTCAGAGTCTCTCCTCATTATTTCATCATTTGATAAATCTGTCAGGGTCCAAGCATCAAAGTTAATCCTATTTTACTTTAATTCATTTGTCTGTCTGGAGAGGTTGTTGGTTCTATTTCCCACTCTGTCCCGTTAAATGGTAAAAATAGAAAACTGACAAATTTACATAGCAATTTTCATCAAGGAAACACTGTCCCAGATACTGTGGTGGTGCGAGGTGTGTGTAGTAATGTCTTGCCCAAGGACACAAGGGCAGTACTGTGTTCATCTGTGGTGAGATTGCACCACCGACCTCTGAGTCAGTGGATCTGGACGCTCTACCAATGATGTTTATGTTGAGATTTGAGGACGAGCGCTCTACCAGCCGAGCTACTGCCGCCGCTGCTGTGTTCTTGAGCAAGACACATCACCGATCTCACTCTTAGTCGTAGTTTTGATAGATAAGCCGAGAGTGTCTGTGTAATCCCTCAGTCGTCCAGGTCTGATCCGTAGTAAAAGACGGAGTTTAAATCTGTCAACTGGACAAATCGTCGTAGGAGTGAAGATGTTTCTCTGCTCGTCCAAGCCGCTTCTTCAGTTCTGGTCAGATTACTGCTGGACACTGCCTTATATCTGTCTGAAGGAGGAGCTAACTACACTGAAACTATAAACAGCGATTGTCTCCAGTTTCAGCTGAAACTACCTTATTCAACCCTTAAAAACCCTGCTATTGTTCTCATTGTTTTGTGTCTGAGGATGGAGTTATAGATGGGGGAGAGATGATGCCTAAAGCCTCCCAGTCCTGTTTAAGGAAGGATTGTCTTTCCTAACAAAAATAGCTTCTTTAACCATTTCTTTTCTCTAGCTAAGACCAACACCAGCGTAAGAGCTCCTCTGGACCCCAGTCTGCTGTGCATCTCCATCTCAAAGACACGAACCACTACTTTGAAGATAGTGAAGTTCAGATCTGAGCCAGAGAAAAGAAATAAAGAAGCTATTTTTGAGGCCTTAGACATCATCTCTTCCCATTCTATAACTCTATCCTCAGACCCAAAGCAAACAAAGAGAACAATAGCAGGAGCGCTAGGTTGAATAGGGTCGTTTAAGCTGAAACTGGAGACAATAGCTGTTCACAGTTTCAGTGTAGTTAGCTCCTCCGTTCAGATTGATAGATGTCCAGCAGTAATCAGAGCAGAACTGAAGAAGCGGCGAAACATCTTCACTCTTGACAGATTTAAACTTCGTCTTTTGCTGTAGCCCCATAGTAGTAAAATCTCAACACGGAGCAAGTCAACATTATTAAAACAATGTGAATGTGAAGTTGATTTTGTGCTCCTCTTCAAAATTCACACACATCCTCTGATTCATTCCGCCCCAAAAATTCCCCCTCACCAAAATAAAAACAATAAGTAAATAATAAAAACCCCAAGTCAGAAGAGGAGAATCCATTTTGTAATATTCCCAGCTTGACTCCCTTAATCCGCAGCACCTTTGGTTTTTTGTTTTTTTTTGCAGACGTATTTATACAATAACATTCAGCGAGACTGAATCACTGGCCCTGTAATGCTATTTTGGGAAACTGGAGTCCTACTTTCCACTCCAATCTCTTTTAGAAGTCAAGTGAATGTGCGAATTGAAAGAGTAAAAGAGATAAAATGAAAAGTCTAAAACCCTCCGTGGGGCGCCCTGCTCGCTCCCTGCAGTGGGATGGGAGCAGTTCTCATAAATTATCATTCAGAATACAAGGCTGTGTGTTGGATTGTGCCTCTAAAACTTCACCAAGAAAAAGTCAATTCCATCTCTACGTCACTGCGATAGTTGTGTGTTTTAGTGATTGAATGGAAAAGTTTGTACCTGTGTCATGCCGAAGGTAATGTTATTCAGAGTATGAAACGGGAAAGTGTAGAGTATGAAACGGGAAAGTGTAGAGTATGAAACGGGAAAGTGTAGAGTATGAAACAGGAAAGTGTAGAGTATGAAACAAGAAAGTGTAGTGTAGTATGAAACGGGAAAAGAGTGTAGCGTATGAAACAAGAAAGTGTGTAGAGTATGAAACGGGAAAGTGTAGAGAGTATGAAACGAGGGAAAGTGTAGAGTATGAAACGAGAAAGTGTAGAGTATGAAACTGGGAAAAAGTGTAGAGTATGAAATGGGAAAAGTGTAGAGTATGAAACAAAGGAAAGTGTAGAGTATGAAACGAGGAAAGTGTAGATTTGAAAACGAGAAAGTGTAGAGTATGTAGAGTATGAAACGGGAAAGTGTAGAGTATGAAACAGGGGAAAGTGTAGCAGTATGAAACCAGGGAAAGTGTAGAGTATGAAACGGGAAAAGTGTAGAGTATGAAACGGGAAACAGGAAAGTGTAGAGTATGAAACGGGAAAGTGTAGAGTATGAAACGGGAAAGTGTAGAGTATGAAACAGGAAAGTGTAGAGTATGAAAACAAGAAAGTGTAGAGAGTATGAAACAAGAAAGTGTAGAGTATGAAACGGGAAAGTGTAGAGTATGAAACAAGAAAGTGTAGAGTATGAAACAGGAAAGTGTAGAGTATGAAACGGGAAAGTGTAGAGTATGAAATGGGGAAAGTGTAGAGTATGAAACAGGAAAGTGTAGAGTATGAAACGGGAAAGTGTAGAGTATGAAACAGGAAAGTGTAGAGTATGAAACAAGAAAGTGTAGAGTATGAAACGAGGAAAGTGTAGAGTATGAAACGGGAAAGTGTAGAGTATGAAACGAGAAAGTGTAGTAGAGTATGAAAACAGGAAAGTGTAGAGTATGAAAGAGGAAAGTGTAGAGTATGAAACAGGAAAGTGTAGTGTAGAGTATGAAACGGGGAAAAGTGTAGAGTATGAAACGAGGAAAGTGTAGAGTATGAAACAGGAAAGTGTAGAGTATGAAACGAAGAAAACGGGAAAGTGTAGAGTATGAAACGGGAAAAGTGTTAGAGTATGAAACGGGTGAAAGTGGGAAAACGTGTGTAGAGTATGAAACGGGAAAGTGTAAAGTATGAAACGGGAAAGTGTAGAGTATGAAACGAGAGAAGTGTAGAGTATGAAACGGGAAAGTGTAGAGTATGAAACAGGAAAGAAAGTGTAGAGTATGAAACAGGAAAGTGTAGAGTATGAAACAGGGAAAGTGTAGAGTATGAAACGGGAAAGTGTAGTAGAGTATGAAACGAGAAAGAGTATGAAAGAGTATGAAACAGAAAAGTGTAGAGTATGAAACGAAGAAAAGTGTAGAGTATGAAACGGGAAAGTGTAGAGTATGAAATGGGAAAGTGTAGAGTATGAAACAGGAAAGTGTAGAGTATGAAACGAGAAAGTGTAGAGTATGAAAACGGGAAAAGTGTAGAGTATGAACGGGAAAGTGTAGGGAAAAACAGAAAACAGTGTAGAGTATGAAAACAAGAAAGTGTAGAGTATGAAACGGGAAAGTGTAGAGTATGAAATGGGAAAGTGTAGAGTATGAAACGGGAAAGTGTAGAGTATGAAACAAGAAAGTGTAGAGTATGAAACGGGAAAAAGTGTAGAGTATATGAAACGGGAAAAAGTAGAGTATGAAACGGGAAAGTGTAGAGTATGAAACAGGAAAGTGTAGAGTAAAGTGTGAGTAAGAAACAAGAAAGTGTAGAGTATGAAACAGGAAAGTGTAGAGTTTGAAACGAGAAAGTGTAGAGTATGAAACAGAGAAAGTGTAGAGTATGAAACGGGAAAGTGTAGAGTATGAAACGGGAAAGTGTAGAGTAGTATGAAACGGGAAACGTGTAGAGTATGAAACAGGAAAGTGTAGAGTATGAAAACAAGAAAGTGTAGAGTATGAAACGGGAAAGTGTAGAGTATGAAACGGGAAAGTGTAGAGTATGAAATGGGAAAGTGTAGAGTATGAAACGGGAAAGTGTAGAGTATGAAACAGGAAAGTGTAGAGTATGAAACAAGAAAGTGTAGAGTATGAAACAGGAAAGTGTAGATTTTGAAACGAGAAAAGTGTAGAGTATGAAACACAGGAAAGTGTTTAGAGTATGAAACAAGAAAGTGTAGAGTATGAAACGGGAAAGTGTAGATTTTGAAACGAGAAAGTGTAGAGTATGAAACAGGAAAGTGTAGAGTATGAAACAGGAAAGTGTAGCTCTAGAAACGAGAAAGTGTAGAGTATTTAAACGGGGAAAGTGTAGAGTATGAAACGAGAAGAAAGTGTAGAGTATGAAACAGGGAAAGGAAAGTATGAAACGGAAAGTATAGAAAAACGGGAAAGTGTAGTAGAGTATGAAACAGGAAATTGTAGAATATGAAACGGGAAAGTAGAGTTTGAAACGAGAAAGTGTAGAGTATGAAACGGGAAAGTGGAAGTGTGAACGGGAAAGTGTAGAGTATGAAACGGGAAAGTAGTAGAGTATGAGTATGAAACGGGGAAAGTGTAGAGTATGAAACGGGAAAGTGTAGAGTATGAAACAGGAAAGTGTAGAGTATGAAACGGGAAAGTGTAGAGTATGAAACAGGAAAGTGTAGAGTATGAAACGGGAAAGTGTAGAGTATGAAACGGGAAGGTGTAGAGTATGAAACGGGAAAGTGTAGAGTATGAAACGGGAAAGTGTAGAGTATGAAACGGGGAAAGTGTAGAGTATGAAACGAGAAAGTGTAGAGAGTATGAAACGGGAAAAAGTGTAGAGTATGAAACGGGAAAGTGTAGAGTATGAAACAGGAAAGTGTAGCGTATGAAACGGGAAAGTGTAGAGTATGAAACGGGAAAGTGTAGAGTATGAAACGGGAAAGTGTAGAGTATGAAACGAGAAAGTGTAGAGTATGAAACGGGAAAGTGTAGAGTATGAAACAAGAAAGTGTAGAGTATGAAACGGGAAAGTGTAGAGTATGAAACGGGAAAGTGTAGAGTATAAAAAAAGAAAGTGTAGAGTATTAAACAAGAAATTGTAGAGTATGAAACGGGAAAGTGTAGAGTATGAAACAAGAAAGTGTAGAGTATGAAACAGGAAAGTGTAGAGTATGAAATGGGAAAGTGTAGAGTATGAAACGAGAAAGTATAGAGTATGAACCAGGAAAGTGTAGAGTATGAAACGGGAAAGTGTAGAGTATGAAACGGGAAAGTGTAGAGTATGAAACAGGAATGTGTAGAGTATGAAACGGGAAAGTGTAGAGTATGAAATGAGAAAGTGTAGAGTATGAAACAGGAAAGTGTAAAGTATGAAACGGGAAAGTGTAGAGTATGAAACAAGAAACTGTAGAGTATGAAACGGGGAGGAAAGTGTAGAGTATGAAAAACAGGAAAGTATAGATTTTGAAACGAGAAAGTGTAGAGTATGAAACAGGAAAGTGTAGATTTTGAAACGAGAAAGTGTAGAGTATGAAACAAGAAAGTGTAGAGTATGAAACGGGAAAGTGTAGAGTATGAAACGGGAAAGTGTAGAGTATAAAATGAGAAAGTGTAGAGTATGAAACAGGAAAGTGTAAAGTATGAAACGGGAAAGTGTAGAGTATGAAACAAGAAACTGTAGAGTATGAAACAGGAAAGTGTAGAGTATGAAACAGGAAAGTATAGATTTTGAAACGAGAAAGTGTAGAGTATGAAACAGGAAAGTGTAGATTTTGAAACGAGAAAGTGTAGAGTATGAAACAAGAAAGTGTAGAGTATGAAACGGGAAAGTGTAGAGTATGAAACAGGAAAGTGTAGATTTTGAAACGAGAAAGTGTAGAGTATGAAACAAGAAAGTGTAGAGTATGAAACGGGAAAGTGTAGAGTATGAAACGAGAAAGTGTAGAGTATGAAACGGGAAAGTGTAGAGTATGAAGTGTCAAGGTGTTGTATTACGCAATTTAGATCTTTTTGGTGGTTTAGCCAAACGTTGGTAGAGTGTGTGATGTGTGTGTGTGTGTGTTTTGTGAGGGGTTTTTTGTACCCCACCCTTTTTGTATTTGTGTGTAGAGGTGGTGATGTGTGGATTTGTGCATGTGTTGTGTGTGTGTGTGTGTGTGTGTGTGTTATGTGTGTTTGTGTGTGTAGAGGTGGTGATGTGTGGATTTGTGCATGTGTTGTGTGTGTGTGTGTGTTATGTGTGTTTGTGTGTGTAGAGGTGGTGATGTGTGGATTTGTGCATATGTGTGTGTGTTATGTGTGCAGAGGTGGTGATGTGTGTGTGTGTGTGTGTGTGTTATGTGTGTTTCTGTGTGTGTAGAGGTGGTGATGTGTGGATTTGTGAATGTGTTGTGTGTGTGTGTGTAATGTGTGTTTGTGTGTGTAGAGGTGGTGATGTGTGGATTTGTGCATGTGTGTGTGTGTTATGTGTGCAGAGGTGGTGATGTGTGTGTGTGTGCAGATGTTGTGATGCGTGGTGGTGTACATGTGTTTGATCTCCGTGTGTGCATCATGTGTCTGGGTAGAGGCCTGATGTGTGCATGTGTGTGTGCAGAGGTGATGTGTAGTGTGTGTGCGTGTTATCTCCGTGTGTGTGTTATGTGTGCAGAGGTTGTGATGCGTGGTAGTGCGTGTGTGTTATCTGTGCGTTATGTGTGTGTGTTATGTGTGTTATGTATGTGTGTTATGTGTGTGTTATGTGTGAAGAGGTTGTGATGCGTGGTGGTGCGTGTGTGTTATCTGTGCGTTATGTGTGTGTTATGTGTGTGTGTGTGTGTGTGTTATGTGTGTGTTATGTGTGTGTATGTGTTATCTGTGTGTGTTATGTGTGCAGAGGTAGTGATACGTGGTGGTGCGTGTGTGTTATCTGTGTGTTATGTGTGTGTTATCTGTGCGTTATGTGTGTGTGTTGTGTGTATGTGTGTGTTATGTATGAGTGTGTTATATGTGTGCAGAGGTTGTGATGTGTGGTGGTGCGTGTGTGTTATCTGTGTGTTATCTGTGCGTTATGTGTGTTGTGTGTTATCTGTGTGTTATGTGTGAGTGCGTTATGTGTGTGCAGAGGTTGTGATGTGTGGTGGTGCGTGTGTGTTATGTGTGTGTTATGTGTGAGTGTGTGTGTTGTGTGAGTGCGTGTGCATAGGTTTTAATGCGTGCCTGCCCCATGTCCAGTGGAGTGGATCAGAGCGGCTCCTGCTGAGGCTTTGATCAGAGTCAGTGTGACAGACTCTGACAGACACAGAAACTACGCCCAAAACGGAAGAAACCTGCACCACGAGTACTAGTACTGCAGTCAACATGTACCAGGTCAGACCAGTGGACTCATGGACCAATAACCTCCCAACACAACTACAAATAACAAAGTGTATAAAAACATTTTGTGCAAATCAAATGTTATGGAAAAAGTCTGTCATCTTTGTTACAAGCTGCCAAAATGTCTAGAGCTAACCTGCTGTGTGTGGGACGATCAGAAATCAAACTTTTAATACAGAAAATGTCCAGTGTCCATTGGCATTGCCGTGTTAGTTTTAGTTAGTTTTAGTTTGTTTTGCATGTTTCACCTTTGGCCTCAACCCAAACAACATGTTGCTCTGTGAAGCACTGGTGACCCGAGCCCAGTCGCACCGGCCAGAGCCTGGGCAGATTGATTCTCATAAGTTTGTGAATTCACAAATATTATGAAAATGAATCTTGTTGGCCGGGTTAGCATAAAACTGCGTTGGCAAAAACAATGGTAACACTTTTGTTTCTATTGAGTGCATATTAAAGGCAATGCACCTGATTTTTACTGTCTTAAAAATGTCAAAAACAGAAGTAGCGCAGGCGGTACACAACACGAGCACCGCATCAAACAGCATGGGCCCAGGCAGCAAGCACTACGTGAACAGACTCAGTCAGTACTACAACTACTACTGAATCCTGAATACTACTTGAGAGTGATGGTCAACAACGAGAGACTGGAAGAGCATGAGCCTGACTGTTGCTCCATATTATCCATCCGTCCACCCTCCCTCCCGGAGTTTCACAGTGTCTCTGTGGACCGCTGCCCAGTATTTGAGTCCAAATGTGGACGATGATCTGCTCTGGGGCTGGAGGCGTTTCAGAGGGTCTGCTCAGAGAAGATTCTGTGTGTATAATCTACCATTTCTGTCTCATCCAAATGTCCTTATGAGTCTTTAGTCACAGGTGTGTGCTGGAATCTATTTTCAGCCCACAGAGTGCTAATGCTGCATGCAGTGCCCAGTGAGTTTGAAATTCACAAATCCATTAAGAATAAATATGAAGTTTTTGCTTTTAGAATGATTGATCTGAAATACAGTCACTTTTGGTGATTGAAAACAAAACGTTACACTTCTGTTGGTTCCCATTCCAATTTCTTTTATTATTTCATTTTTTGATAAGCTTAAGTAAAGTTATGACAACTGTAATTCAACAGTTGTCGTCTATTTGCCTGAACGACTAATGGTGGTGTCTTGTTTATGGATAAAGTTTGAACTCTTCTGCAGCTCGTGTCAAGCGTTTGACGTGCCGTGTCTGGAGCATTCACCCGTCCTGCGTCAAATGCCAGACTTGGAAAAACTTTAGAGAACATTTGACCAAATTTGCATGTTTTCAAGCATCTGCTCTCAAATATAAAGCGTCCAAGTTTTTGACGCCGTGGCCTGACTGTAGCATAAGGGTCATACAGCTTTACAGATGATGACAAAAAATGTGATTTGACCCTGTGACAATCTGCTTTTCTGTAGCAGTGGTTACATGATTACTCAGTGCTTTTACCTCTGCTCATAGACGTTTCCTCACCCACTCCTCACCCTTCTCAATAACTTTTGATTATGGCTTATCTAAATAAAGCAGTGTGTCGTGATCAAGATGTGGCCAGTGGAGCTCAATAGTAAAGTAAACTTCCCATTCATTTTTCCCAGAGACTTTTAAAAATTTTTGAATATTAACAATTTAAACTTGGAGCATGAGATTGACAGGCAGATCGATGCAGCGTCTGCAGTGATGTGGTCACTATATTGGACTGTTGTGGTAAAGAAGAAGCTGAGTCCAAAGGCAAAGCTCTCAATTTACCGATCAATCTACGTTCCTTCCCTCACCTATGGTCATGAGCTTTGGGTAATGACCGAAAGGACAAGATCTCAGATACAAGCGGTCCAAATGAGGTTCCCCCGCAATGTGCCTGGGCGCTCCCTTAGAGATAGGGTGAGGAGCTCAGTAACACGGAAGGAGCTCGGAGTAGAGCCTCTGCTCCTCCACATAGAGAGGAGCAGCTGAGGTGGCTCTGACATCTGTTCAGGATGCCTCCTGGACCTCCCTCCCTAGGGAGGTGTTCCGGGCATGTCCCACCAGGAGGAGGCTCTGGGGAAGACCCAGGACACACTGGAGGGACTATGTCTCTCAGCTGGCCTGGGAACACCTCGGCATCGTCCCGGAAGAGCTGGAAGAAGTGTGTGTGGAGAGGAAAGTCTTGGCCTCCCTACTGAAACTGCTGCCTCTGTGAACCAGCCCCGGATAAAGTGGAAGAAAATGGATGGATGGAGTTTAAACCTAAAATTTGCTGAAATGTTTTAACAACTTGGTGGTTTAAAAGGTTCCAGAGGTAAGAGTAAGATTGTTAAATAGGCTGTAGGTCTTGTGGTGTTGCATTTTGGAAGCATATGGGAAAATTTAACAGAAAATACTTCCAGAATCATGACGTGCTAAGCTCTATATAGACTCCATGTAAACTGCAATATAAATTTAGTCAGCCCTGTCATCCACCTCTAACCAGCTGTTTCTGTCACACATATGGGGGATCCTTACATTGACCTGTTTGATGTTATTCCTCTCCCAGTGGGATTGTTTAAGTGTGCTGCCGCTGCTCACCTGAGTCTATCTCATTACTCTGGCCCTCTGAGCTCTGTCTGATGTCTTCACGCTGAGGTTTGAGAGGATCTTCCACACGGCACACAAGCACAGCAGGATAAACCCGATCAATCAGAAACCACCTCCTCACGTGACTGGTGATGGAGAAATACAGGGAAATGTGTTTGAACTGACCGAGGGCTTACTCAGGGGACTGTGTCAGGCTTTTATGTGTCGTGATCACCTCTAAACAGGATTCTTTCATAGTTTTTTTGATTAATACATCTTCTGACTTAAAGCTGGGATACCTGAGTAAATTTTGTGTTTTCCCCTAAATATAGATTGTAAAAGCAGCACTGCAGAATTAGGCCTACAGAAACTACTTAAATGTCTTGTTTAACACTGCTGACCTGTGATTATGATTTGGTAGTCGTGCATTTGGTGGCCAGCTGATAAGGCTAAAGAAATTAGTAAAAGATGGGTTGACGAGCTCAATTCCAATGAAGCTGGGTAAAACTTAAAAAAAAAATGCAGAATATGATTTGCTATTTCTTTTCAACCTACAATGAACTAAATAAACTACAAAGACATGATATTTAATGTTCCTGCTGATAAACTTTATATTTTTATACAAATATTCACTCATTTTCAATTTGATGTCTGCAACACTTTCCAATAAAGCGGGTACAGGGGCATGTTTACCACTGTGTTACATCATCTTTCCTTTTAACAACAATCAGTAAGTGTTTGGGAACTGGGGACACTAATTGTTGAAGCTTTGCAGGAGGAATCCTCTTACACAGCGTCCCAGCTTTATTGGAACTGGGGTTGTGTAATAAGAACTGGACAAGACATTCCCTGTCCGTCCCGGGGCGAGATCGACTAGTGTGCGCTCTCCTACTGCAGTTCTGTACTGAGTTCTATAGAGCACAATGCATTTTTTAGGAACTCACAGGGCATCCACAGCTTTCACACAGGTCAAACTTGTTTGGATTCTTCTCTATTTTCACAACATGAATATTGTTGTGACAGTTTGCTTTGTAAGATTCTGACTTCACACAGTGGAGACACCCACCAAATGGCCCATATTGAGGTAGGAAGTAATCCAGAAAAGAAAATTATTTTTGGGGCCATGCACCAATGAGCACAGGCCACTGAAAACAATACAACGCCATCCTGGGTTCACCTTCCAGATTTTATTATTTTTTATTAACAACATTTACACCTCCAAACGAGCTGTGTCTCCACGCTCCAGGTGAGGCTGTGGGTCCAGGGCAGAGCAAATGAAGTCATCCAAACACAACCAATGTTTTCTTTAATTAGAAAAAAAGAGACTTATACTTTTTAATTATAAGGCCAATCGTAGCAATTCTCAAAAAGACGTTTAGTGGTTTGTGGTGCGGTGAGCCGTGGCTAAAGCTCAAGTAAACAAGGAACTACTGCAGCTTTTACTGCATTTATTTCACCCTGCACTGCTTCTTAACATTTCTTTTTGTAATGCAATGGGTTTGGCTAATGTTAGATGAGAAATATACTGTTTTCTCCATAAAGATGGTATTGCTTTGATTGGATTGTTCCACAATATGGCATTAAATGAACTATCTCTATAGAGACAAGTTAGTTCTGTGGTGAGATGACTCCACTTCCATTAAACATGCATGTATTTATGATCAATAAAAAGACCCGCAATAAAAAAAAAACAGTCAAATGCCACTGTGCAACACCCCATACAAAAAAAGGAAGGACCCCTCACCAGAAAAGTTACATAGTGCAGCTTTAATTCTCTAAAATACTTAGCAGCAATGATTCCCCTGTATCAGAAAGAGTTATTTTGCAGTATTTTAATCCTTCATCTCAAAGTCATATCAGTTGAAACCAGGAGTCTGCAACCAGTTCATTTATAGCCACCAGATGTTCCCCTAATCATTATCTCAGTCTCACACAATTAAACAACAGCGCATTAAAAGCTCAATTAATGACTAAAGCCAGAATCCCAGCGGCGCGTAGCACTGTGGCAGGTGGCTAAGTGTGGCCCCCACCCAGAGAGGCACTTGTCCAGGTACAGAAGCCCAGAAACGAGCTGCGAGGCCTGGGTGCAATCAGCAGCACGGCCCCTCTCCAGCTCGGTGGTAATGGCTCCAGAGATAGGACCAGTGTTAATAGGAGTTTAATGGAGAGAGATGAGAGCCTGCAGAGATGGACAGAAAAATGAATGTGAAAATGCAAACGTGATTTGGGTAGTTATTTCGGAGTCCAGTTTATCACAATAATGATAAGGTGAGAATTGATCAAATGCAACACCCCACCATTTTCAGAGATAGGAGTTTGAATATAAATACATATGTTTAGGGTTGGATCTGGATCTTTTTTGGAGCTTTTTGGCTGTAGAATCGTTCTGTGAATGAGTGATTAGTGCAGTGAAGTACAGGTGCAGCATCACAGACTGCGGGGAGGAAATAAAGATGTCAAAAACAGCAAAATTCAGATAATCAACACTAACATTTGTATTTGAGCAGGTATTAGTACTAAAAAATCCACATTAACAGGACAGAAATGAACCACATAAACTAGTATATGCCCATGGACCAAGTATGAGTCTTTAGTTAATTTTTGCATCATAACAACACTTACTTTTTGCTCAATATATTCTGGTTTCAAGATATTTCAAGATTACTTACTAAGATTACTTTTTTTTTTTTTTTTTTGCTTTACTTGGCATTATCCGCCCCTCTGCCATCTGCAGCCACATCCACCCTGCGGTTCACTGTCAAAGATCCGTCTGCAGTCTCCCAACCACCACCAATGATCTAGTCCCAAAACACATTAACATTTATTAATGGTGGGTGAAGGGTCTTGCTCAAGGGCACAACAACATTATCACTGGTTGGAGTTGTGATCGAGTTTGACTCCGACTAGATCCGACGAAATTTTAACTGTGCTATTTTCTGATCTGAATGTTGTTTCCTCGTCACAAACACAGACCTTGAGTTGTGTTTTTTTGTTTCATTCACACATGTTTAACACACAAACCCTGCAGATTTAGGCTGAGTTCTTCTCTCAAACAGAAAACACTCAGTTCCACCTTGTGATGTCATCATGTGGTAATACAAGAAGCGCTCCAGTGTGTTGTTAAACTCTATGCACCTCCAATTTCAGCCCTGGAATTGCCAAATTTCTACTGAATAAAAGTAAAAAAAGTAGCTGAAAGCTGCAAATACATGACTTCACAAGGTGGAACAGAGGATTTTGAGATTTGAAGATGTAGACAGACTAACAATAAAGTGTTACTCAAAACATGTGTGGTTGATTTTGGGGAGGGTTACAGTATCATAGAGTCAATTTTGTGTAGTATAAGGCTTTAAAGTAAAACTAAGATATTCATTTTTGAAGTGTAGGATTTTTTTTTTTTTAATTTAAATTGAATTAATTAAATTAATTTATTTATTAATTTAATATTTTTACAGCTTTATATTATTATTATTATTATTATTATTATTACTATTATTATTATTATTATTATATTATATTTTACCATTTAATCTTGGCACTAGAATCTCTCTGCCACATTTCTAACTCTACAACACCTCAAATATTTACAAACTACTTTTCATTCACCACCAAACTTTCAATCAGATTTTCTTCCTTCCTCCTCCTCCTTTTCAGACCCCCTCGCTCCCATCTCCACTCACACACACTTTACAACCAGACTACGTATTCTTTATGACGTCTCTCTATCAAAGGCCGGGCGCAGATATAAGACTCTCTGCTTGTAAATGTAACCTCCGCCTTCAAATCTGGCTCTGAAACTCCGAGTCTGGGCTCAAACCAACGCTATCAAAGACGACGCAGGATTCCCGTGACAAATTTTATCGATCTGAACTCACAGTTTGATAGTGCGGCGCAAAACTGTGGAGATAGACTGAGAATTTTAATGAAAGAGTCAAGGGTCTGTTGTGGTTTTTGATGTTGCCTCATGCTCCCGACAGT